>JAADXX010000030.1:0-85139 GCA_023338025.1 Phytopythium oedochilum | reverse complement strand
CCCCCCCCCCCCCCCCCCCACTGACGTGGTCGCGACCGCGCGCTCGATTCGCTCCGCTGCGTCGACGCGAGATTCGCTCGCCGCCTCGCCGACAGTCGGACGACGCTCGGGACGTTTTCAATGGGAGCGGGTGACTGAGAGGGAAGGCAGGTGCGGGAAGTCAGCATGTCAGTCGGCCCGACCAGATCAGTCGTCGCCAGCGTGCACGCACGAGGGGTGGGTGGGTGGGTGGCGGGTGTAGTAGACTCGCGGCGGGGCTCAAAGAAGGCCGCTGGGTGCGGTCGCAACGCACGCAGGACGCGAGATTCTCTGCTGCATGGGCTGTCCTCCGTCAAGGCCGAGTGATTTGCATCAGTCCACCGTGTGCAGAAGAATACTGAGCGTCCTGCGGTGGCTCGTAAACGTCCTACTCTCCATCGGTCTCAGCATTCCAAGCCCCATGCATGATTTTGGGGCTTGTAGGTGTATGTGTACCTATCGGCTCCCAACTCGGGCTCCGATACGATCCGTCCGTAGTGCGACCCATGTGCATGCGGCTTACGGGATGGCGAAGGGTGCGGGACGCATAGCCACTGCGGTGCCGGCGCAATACGCGCGGGCGTGTACACTGTGGACAACCCCCGCTTGGCGCGACCGGCAAGCACGTGGGCCGCCGCTTGGTGCGCTCGTTCAATGAGCCGCGGCCGCCCGCGGGTTCTTAACAGCACGCGCGCGTCTACACGTGTAACATGTCGAGTCGACATGTGGACAAAGTGACGCGCATGGCCAAAGCATTTCTTCCATGAGCACGCGCGTCTATCACGCTGGCTCACGTCCAAGCGCCGAGGTAAAGAGCACGAAGAGAGAGAGGAGAGCACCAAGTAAGCATGGCATGGATCGTCGGTTGATTACTGAGGAGCGTATGCTACACCGCGGCCTTCAACAAGGGCTCGCGGCACACATATGGTTAAATACTGACAGACGTCGGTCGCACGTCACAGAGAGACCATCCACTCGGGGGTACGCAGAGCCATCCACGGCGCGAGCGAGGCGCCGGCGGCCGTGGCGGACACGGCGGCGTCCTCGTCCGGCTGCAGCAGCTGCTCGAGCGACGGGTAGAGCGTGTCGATCCACTCGAGCGAGTCGAGCGGCAGCTCGAGCGCGTCCTCGTCCTCGCTCTCAAACTTCTTGCCGGCGGACTCCACGGCCTGTGTGGCGACGACACGATCGGCCGCGCGGCGCTTGGGCTTGCTGCTCTCGCGCGCCGGCGCCGAGGACGAGGCCGAGGCCGAGAGCGCGCGCTTGCGCGTGATGCGCCAGGTGAGCGCGGGCTGGTCGCGCACGAAGAACGGGTTGCTGAAGGTGCACACGACGGCCTTGGACTTGGTCCACTTGCGGAAGCTAAAGTAGTTGAGCTGCCGCTGGAAGCTCGCGTACTTGGCGTGCTTGAAGTACTTGGGCAGCACGCGGTCCGTCAGGCGGCGCAGGTCGTGGATCTCGAAGGCCGAGCCGTCGTCCGTCCAGCGCAGCACGGCGGCGCTCTCGCGGTCCAGCATGGCGCGCAGGCTCTTGAGGAACGGCGCGACCTCGCGCTCGGGCGTCGCCGGCGAGTTCATTGGTCCTGGGCGGTGGCAGCGCTTCGTGGTCGGCTGGAGGCAGCTTGGCGAATGAGACCGCCGACCAGTCAGGCGAGGGAGGAGCGAGCGAGAGGGTTACGCCTGGCATAACCCGTCGCGGCGGTGATGACGTTGGGGAGGAGAAGGAGGATGGGCCGACAAGAGCTGCTGCTGCTGCTGCAAGCGCATGACACGCGAAAGTGCAGGTTACGAGCGAGTGCAACCGTTGAGTAACCTCGTCCCTCGACACGTGGGAATGGATGGGCGACGTGCTTGACCCCCTCCCGATCGGACAATAGCAAACAAGGCGCGCGCGCTCTCTCCCGCACGGGAGGCATAGACGAAGACGGAGGCTTACTTTAACCGAGTCAAAGTCGATTGCGAAAGGCAGAGTGACACGGTGGACTGATGTTAGCCACAGACGGCACGCATTGGCGGCGTGACGCTGGGCGTCTGCATAGTGAAACCGAGTGTTTCGTCTGTCGCGGGCACTGACTGTGCAGCAAATTATGTTCATGACGCGTGCTCAAGCCGCCCCACAATCACCAAGCACGTCGCGGATCGCTGTGAGCGCGTGCGTTAAACACCACAAGTCGGCGTACGTACATGTATTCGTCGGGCTGGTCCGGTCAAGAGAGCCGCTACGCGATTTGCTCTGAACAGCCGACATGTGCGCACACATTATGACTGAGCAGCCGGGTTCCTCGTCCCCTTGCGACAGACCAGGTTGTGCGGCGCATGGAGCCCAAGCTTGTTGGGTTCGTGTTGGCATCGTCGCCTAAGATCGATGGCGAGAAGAGTGGCAACGACAGACAGCGGGTCGTCGCTGCCGATTTGTACAGTACACAGTACCCGCGCGGCACCGCCCTTTCCGCCTCCTTGCTTGCTCAGCAACAGCGAAAATTGCGTTCGCAATGAAGCCAGCCAGCCTTATTCCGAGTGGCACTCGCGTTGTCAGCTAAAGTACGAACGAGTTACACTCCACGAGAGGAGTGTAACTTCAACGTCTTCAGCTGGGGCGAAACGCTTCATCTCCTGTGATTGGCCAGAAATGGGTCGTGACGCGCCCCAACGCGACGCTTTCTCTCGATCTGATTCGTTGAACTGACCGCCCGTGTTCAGTTCGTACACAACACCGTTGATTCTCTCCGAATTGGTTCACAGTGACGGACGGTCGCCAAAAGCGCAGTCCGGATAACGATACGTCGCCCACAAACTCCCAGCGTAATCGCACCGTGGGATCGCCACCTGGACGACTTGAAGCCGTTTGACAATCCGCGCGTGCCCTACAATCAAATCGTGATCATGCGCGATTGCTCTCCGAGACCGTAAGCGAGCACGCATCCGTCTCAATCCCTGGCTGGCGCCGAGGGGAGCTCGGGCGTGCTGCGGCTATCCTTGATACTGCTCGCTCGCTCGCTCGCCTTGTCGCATTATCATTTCTCGCTTTACCAGGAGGGAGAATGGACGCCAGCCAGATCCTGAATCAAGCGCTTCTTCCCATCCAACTTCGCGTCAACGAACCGTTCGCAAGCACCGCTTCGCCACCGGATACGACAGCTAAGCGCTCGACGACCGGCTCCTCGACACTTGGGGATGCGTCTACACAGTCGATTGCAGTGGCCAACGCGACGGTTCAAGTGTTGCGGTCGAAGGGCAAATGTACGCACGTCTACCTGCTCTCCGTCCTCCTAAGGCTCATAACTATCATACTGCTACCTACACCAAGCGCTCGGACCCGTCGGGGCACGTCCGCGCTCGTCTCGCTACAAGGAAAACCGAAAATAAACTATGGACAGCTGGGTGGCGAATATGGACAAGGTGGGCGTCGCCCAAGCCACCCACCCACCTCTCGAGGCGTTCCGTCGACGGAACACAAGGCGCGCTCACGAGTCCTTCATGAGCTCCAGGACGGCGCTCAGCTCCTCGCCCGTAAACTCGGGCGCCTGCGCCGGGTTCATGTTGCTGGATGACGCGTAGCCGCCGTCGCTCTGCTGGGACGCACGCATCGACTGCTGCATCGCCTGGGGAGTGTGCGGGGACGTGTCGTACCGGTCTGCTTCATTGTCCGACGGCTCCTCGGGCCGGATCGGCGCGAAGTGCAGCGGCGCCTCCGACGGGTAGTACGACGAGGACGACGACGCGTACGAGCTGGACATCGTGTTGTCACCCGAAGTGCGCAGGTACGATGAGTACCCTCCCGGAGCGCCGTACGAGCTGTTGTGGCTTGTGGCGTAGCCTCCCGCCGCCGTCGGCGGCTCATAATAACTCGGTCCGCGGTGAGGCTGAAGGTGGTGGAAGTGGAAGGTCGAGCCAAGCACGCTGCCCTGCTGCACGTTCGGCCCCGCGGCCGTGATCGACTCGGACGGGAACGCGCGCGTAGGGAACGGTAGCCGAGGCCGCTCTTCCAGGAAGCTCTTCATCCGGCGGTTGTCGCCCGACGGCGTCGACATGTACTCGTCGTCGCGATCCCTCTGCAGCTGCATGAGCGACGACGGGCCGCCCGCGAGCGGGTACGAGCGGTTGCGGTCCTGGTAGTAGTCCTTGTCGTCGCCGCCGCTGTAGTCCATGACGCTCGGTCCGAGCTGCGGCTGGGTCTGGTGTTGCACGGTCGAGTACGGGTCCATCGCCACCGCCGAGCTCGGGCCGTACGCGTCCTCGCTGCTCGAGCCAACAACAACAGCATCAGACGCCGAGTCGGCGCGGGCGACGCGAACACTGCTCTTGGCCGTCTTGCGCTTGCTCGCAGCCTTGGCCTTGGACACTCCAGCGTCGTCGGCAAGCCCCGCGCCGGTCGGCGCGTAGCCGGCGTTGCCTCTTCCGACGTTCTCCTCGTCCTTGATGCCCTGCGTGACGCTGTTGTGCAGCCGCTGGTGCTGCACGTACTCCTTGTAGTTGTCGCAGGACCAGGAGCAGCCGGGCTCGACGCACTGGAAGAGGTTCTGGCCGTCCGGGAAGTGGATGCGCATGTGGCGCTTGAGCTTCGTGCTCGTGTTGAAGCGCTTGCCACACGTCTCGAAGACGCAGGGGTACGGCCGCTCGCCGCTGTGGATGCGCTTGTGCCGGCTCAGGTTGCCCGACGTGTTGAACCGCTGCGAGCAGCCCTCAAAGTCGCACGCGTACGGCTTGGTGCCCGTGTGGATGCGCATGTGCCGCCGCAGCGCGAACGACCGCGGGAACTGCTTGCCGCAGTGCACCTCGGGGCAGACGAACACCTCGCGCTTGGCCGGCTTGCGCGGCTTGCGCTCGGCCTGCGCGTCGCCCGCGCTCTTCATGAGGTGCAGCGACTCGTGCGCGCTGCGGTCCGCCGCGTCGGTCGAGCGGCGCGCGTCATAGTCGATCGGGTCGTCGTACTGCTGCTGCTGCTGCGCTTGCTGCTGCTGTTGCGCCTGCTGGTGCGGGTGGTAGTACGGGTGGTGCTGCGGCGACTCGTCCTCCTGCGACCACGGAGAAGAAGGGCCCATGGCGGCGCCGGCGGGCGAGGGATGGACGTGGAGAAGATGGGGCGGCGGCCGCGCGCCGCCGCCGACGACGAACGCGCCGCCCTCATCTTCCTCGTGCGCGCGCGAGCTCGCGGGAGGAGGGTACTGCGACGGAAGCAGCAGCGACTTTGGCGCATAGACCGCGGGCTCCACTCCCACGACCGGAGACGCGCCCATGTGCATTCGCATCTCCCTTTTCCGATCCACGCCGCAAGAACCCAAATGGCGCCACCTCGCTGGCGTGTCGGTGTCCATGGTGGGAGGGGAAAGGAAAGGAAAGGTGAGGCGACTGACGAGGGCGGGGGCGCTCGATCGATAGTGAAACCAAGATGCAGACCCACTTGGCTAAGAAAAACGGCCCTTCCACTCGGGCAGTCAAGAAAGGGGCTAAAAAAAATACGTACACGGCCAAAAAATCAGCCCCTCCCCTTCGCCCAGGGGATGCTGGTTTCACAGTCGAAAGCCGGATTTTCTATCGCGCGCGCTCGGCTTTTCTATACCAAAACCTTCTCTGTGGATCCTGATAGAGCCCACGTAGCAAAGGGTGATGCTGTACAGTCGCTCCGAGGCACAATGCCCCGGCTCTGCGCGGAGCGGCTGCGAGATGGGCAGAAAGTGCGCATCAGCTGGTCACTGAGAAGGAAGTGCTCACGAATCATTTGACTCGACGGCACCCTTGAATTACGGCGCGTTCAAGGGGCGATTGAAGCCTGGAAGAAGCAAAGTTGTGTCGGCCCTAGGGCGATCTCCGAGGCCCGATCCTTCGTCATGCCGCGTGCTGCCGCACCAGTTCCGTCCTTCAGGCTCATCGTATGCATCCTTTCTATCGCGGTGTTCGATTCGTATGGCAGAGCACCGCCCACCTGCACCGCATGTCGTGACCCCGGGTCGTTGCCTAACGAATTGTCCTCGCCCTCCTGGAAAGTTACTCACCATGTCGCAATCAATTGCGCCGTGCCTTTAGCTAAAACCGCGTGTAAATCGGGTCGAAACGTTTTCTGCGCCCGTGCGCTGATTGCTTGACCGGACACATGGCGCCGAAGCTTCAAGGGTGCGCGGTGCACCTCTTTACGCTGCGTAACCTCGGCGCATGGCGTAAGCTGCCGCCGCGCCAAGCGTAAGCTTCGCGCCAATATTCCGCCACCATGCTCTGACAATGACTGAGAGGCGTCCGCCTATGCCTCCCGACTGGGCCGCATGTGCGAGCAGTCCATGCGGAAGAAGCTCGGCGCGAACACCGCGCTCGGTGCCGGTGTCATGACTCGTGACGGCCGTTGGATCTTTGCAGTCGCGCGCATCCCGCATGTAATCAGGGAAGATGCGGCCGTGACGGACGGACATGCGGACGTGTCGATCTTTGACTCACAGTCAACGCACACATCTCCCCCATCCGCCCGCCATGTCGCCTTCCCCATCTTTTTCGTGGGACGATGCTCGGTCGCTTGGCTCTCTCTGTCCGTCCGTCCGTCCGATCGTCGTCGTCGTCGTTGGGTTCGTTTCGGAAGATGGCGCGGCGCATCGGGCGTGTTCCGCCGTTTGAGTCAAGCTTTGACGCCCCGCTACACTGTGTACAACAAGAATGGACGGGGATGGATGGATGGTGTGCGATACGCGGTTACACGAGCGGACATGACACGTTGTGTCCTTGTTGTAACCGTGCAACCCATGCGAATCAACTGGACAGTCTCTTTTGTCCGAGCGGGTACAGAGTGTCCTCCGCTTTGACATTCCCCACAACAATAGACCCAGACGGGAGTTCTTGGCTCGACTAGCGCCATGCCAAGACGCGTCCGGGCGTGGATCCTGCACCGACCGACGCAACGACAGACAACCAGGGCGGATCAACACACAGAAAAGACTATAATCACGCTGAAGCGGGCGGTGCCGTCCGTCCGCCTGCGCGTTTTAGAGACAAAGCAGGGCGGTGCGCTGCACACTGAGGCGCCGGGCGGGCGAGGCGCGGCACGTTCCGCTCGCGTGCGCGCGCTGCAGCTGAGAGACCGTCGCCGGCCCGGCCGTCGGGTGGCTTCTCGCTCGCTTACAGCACGTCGACGTTGCCCTGCGGGGTGACCATGATGAGCGCCGCCGCGGTCGTGGTGCGCACGCGCGGCGTCTTGTCCTCGAGCTCCTCGAGCTGAGCCTTCTTCTTGCGAATGACCACGATCGCGGACGCGGCGACGACAGCGACAGCGCCGGCGATGCAGCCGACGACGAGACCGGCGCTGCCGGAGCTCTCGGCCGAGGCCTTCACAGAGATGGTCTCGGCGCCACTGTCCTCCTCCGTCTCCGTCTCCGTCTCCGTCTCCGTCGACGAGGGCGACCCAGGCGCGCTAGTGGCCGTCGAGACGGAGGCGACCGTCGTGACGCCGGCGTCCAGGCTCTCGGCCTGGACCTTGCGCAGACTGCCCGAGCCGGACGTCGACGTCGACTGGAACGAGCGGTTCTCGCTGAACGAGCGATCCTCGGTGTACGAGCCGGCACTGGCGTCGTCCTCAGCAGACGCCGATCCGGCACTCGGGGTCGAAGTAGGCGTCGGCGTCGGCGTCGGCGTCGGAGTAGGCGTGGGCGTCGGGGACGGCGTCGGGGCCGGCGTAGGCGCCGGCGTAGGCGCCTCCGTGGTCGGCGCCGGGGTGGCGCCGCCAGTGCCACCGGGGCAGAACGTCACGGTGAAGTCCGTGTTAATGGGGCACGTGTGCGTCTTGGTGTCGTCCTTGGGGTACTGGTACCCGTCCGCGCAGCCGTCCGCCATGCATGTGAGCGTCACGCAGCGCGCGCCGTCCGTCGACTTGGGGGCGATCTGCATGGCCACGTTGAAGCCGACGCCGCCCGTGTAGTCCTTGCACGCCTGCAGGCTGTCGCAGTAGTCGGGCTGTAACAACAACAACAACAACAACAACAAGCGTTGGTGCGTGTCCTCCCCACTCTCCTTGACCGATTCGCCTCATGACGGTCGGTGCACGTACCCCGCTCTTCGGCCCCGTCGGGATGATGCTGATGTCGTACCAGGCCTTGCCGCCCTCGGCCGACAGCTCCGCGAGCGTGGCCTGGGCGCCCGTGCCCCACTTGAACACGTGCGAGGCCGAGCCGGCGTCAATGTTGACCGTCGTGGTCTCGCCGGCGGCGACGGACTGCGTCGACACGCCCGACGGGCGCGCGTGCGCGAGCGTCATGGACTCGTCGCACATGTTGGAGATGTCGACCGAGAAGGCGCTGGCGCCGGCCACGGCCACGGCGGCCGCGACCGCGAGCTGCGTCAGTCCGCGGTAGACCATCTTGCTGCTTCTTCTTTCTGGAAAGGGCGGGAGTACAGGGAGATTGCTTGCTGCTCACGGGAGAACAGTCAAGGGGTGCTGAGCGGAGAGCGGATACGCCGTCGATCAGGAGCGAGAGGGCTTTCCGTCGATGCTGTCGCCGGTGCGCTTGGAGAGCAAGCGCGTCGAGGACAAGGCGAGGAAGAGGGCTCTCACGCGCGCTTTATCGGCGGTCGTGGGGGGATTAACGTCGCGGGAACTGGCGGCGAAAAGCGGGAATGGCGAGCGCCGGACCGCGGGGCCGCGAGGGACCGGCACGGCTTTCCTACACGGCGAAACAGCTGGCGAAAGCGCGGCGTCGCGCATAGTTTAATCAAGTGTATACGAAAGTGAGGAAAAAGGGTACTGTACGTGTGGTCCAATCGCGACGCGTGGGGGAGAAAGAGAGCCAGTATCTAAGCAGCATACTCAGATCAAGTGCCTAGTGTGCGGTTCGCCATGTCGTCGGCAACGACAACAAGCGCCGCTCCACCACCTTCAAAACAAGCAAGCGCGCTCGCAATCCCACCAGAACAGCCGGTTCCGCGCGAAACGACAGAGAGCGCGCCTTGCATACAAACACACAAGTGAACGGCTGTCTGGCCATTCATCCACATCACACGTTACGGACTGAAAATATGCATTACTTTGCCCATAGTATCATATTATAAAGGGTCTTTTTTCGTAATAAAAGGGGTTAAAACGTTGCAGTCGATTGCGCTGTTCGATCTAATATCGTCTTTCGCAGGACGGAGCATTGCCTCCGACCAGCATTAATCCGGGTGAAACGTTGGCAACACACAAAGACGCGGCACACGCTCTTCTTTCCGCTTGAACTTCAAGCACGCGTGTGTGGTCTTAGTTCGCCCTCGGACGAGTCAGAGGCGCCGCCTCAGGCGATGAAAGGACGCGCTGCTGATACCGTCCACCGCTACGGTACAGCCGAACAGATACTGTACACTCAAGGTCGGAAGAGTGTGAGGAGGCTCCAATGCGTTGCTATGCGCGTCACTTCCTTCACTCTCTTCTCTCCATTCCGGCCCTCGCGATCGCCTTGTCGTGGCTCGCGACTCTTGATAGTGAAGCGCAGAGAGCGACTTGACCACGACAGCGTCATGCTTTGTGGCGCCAAGCTACTGTCGTGATGGTTGTGTTGTGGATGTACCGCCGCAGGCACCGCAGGACCGGTCGAGGGCTGGTTACACTGGCCTTAGACACATTGTAGCGAGCGACATCCAGTCACGTGAATGCTTTCGGGGGCTCTTCCCCCGTCATCAAACCGAATGTCCAATGCGTCGCGCTCACTCGACTGGTCGTATCATACCGTGTTCGATGAGGTTGATCAGCTGCGGAGATGACGCTCCCTTCGTAATTGCGCTTGGCATATCGAAGAGCACAAACCAGCACTACTGTTTCGCGCGACGCTAGCTACTGCACTTCGACCGCAGTGCTTGAAGAAATTGGCGAGCGTGCACGCAGAGGTCGCCTCGTTGTGGACAACTTGTGGTATCCATGGCAATTTGTGTACAAAACACTAAAAAGCAACTTTCACATGCAGAATGTCGGTCGCACTCTGCTCCACGAGCCAACCCATCCGGACCCAGTCGAGTGCAGCGACTGCCTTGCTGCTCGACGCTTGGATCGCAAGGAAGTGCGAGCGAGCCACGACTCGGCGACAGAGACCATCACACACTGTCATTCACCGCCAAAGCCTGGCACGCGGGTTCGATTTCCTTGACTCGTTGAAGTTGTCTCGTATTTACGACACTACCCCGAGCATCACGAACCTTGATGATGGTGATCGACATCTTCATATGGTGCATGGGAATGCGGCGCGACGAGTACCAAGGAGGCCATGACCATCCTGTCGACTGTTCGCTGGGCCGTGCCCACGACCGATACCAAGCCGGCGCAGGCCTAAAAATACTCGACAGGAGCAGCAGGCAGTCTTCAATTTGCCAAGACACGACAAGTTCATCTGCAATGTGGGCCACCGTGAGGATCCTGACGCTCGCACTCGTAGCGGCCGCCACTACGACCACCGCCTACAACACGGGGTCTCCGAAGGGTTTTGGGGCGGGGACTACCGGCGGAGGCAACGTCGCTCCGGTCTACCCGACCACCATCAACGAGCTCACGACGTACCTGAGAGATGACAAGCCCCGCGTGATCGTGCTTCGGCGAACGTTCGACTTCACTGGCACCGAGGGCAGCACGACTGAGAAGGGGTGCGAGCCGCAGTTCGCCATCACGTGCAACGCCAAGAACAATGGATACAAGCCGCAGAACTTCATCCAGCCGAGCTTTAGCACCTGCGACGGCAACGACATCCAAGTGACGTACGACAATGCGGCCAAGGCGCCACTGAAGGTCGCCAGCAACAAGACGCTCGTGGGTGAGGGGACGTCCGGCGTGCTCTACGGCAAGGGGATCCAGATCGAGGGGAGCAACATCATCATCCAGAACATCCACATCACGCAGCTCAACCCGCATCTTGTGTGGGGAGGGGACGCGATCGCCGTGTTTGGGAGCAATGGGAAGCCATCCGACAACGTTTGGATCGACCACGTCAAGGTGACGAGCGTCGGCCGTCAGATGATCGTGTTGGCCTACGCGGGCTCCAACTCGATCACCATCAGCAACTGCGACTTTGACGGCAACACCAAGTACTCGGCGTCGTGCGACGGCCATCACTACTGGGGGTTCATCGACGATGCGACCAAGCTCCGCGTGACGCTCAGCAACAACTACATCCACGCCATGTCTGGCCGTGGCCCCAAGGTCGGCGGGACGGACGGCTACGACACGCTGATGCACGCGGTGAACAACTACTTCTACGACAACACTGGCCACGCGTTCGACGTCGCCAAGAACGGCTACGTGCTGGCCGAGGGAAACTACTTCGAAGCGGTCGCTACCCCGCGCCAGAACGACGATAAAGGCAACATTTTCGTCCCGGCCAGTGCGGGTGACTGCTCGTCGTACATCGGCCGCGCCTGCAAGCTGAACACGGTGGTGAACAGCGGCGCGTTCGCCAGTATCAACGGCGGGAACGTGCAGACCAAGGCGTCGTCGTTCAAGACGCAGATCGGCGGCTATTCTGCGGCGGCTGCGGCTAAGCTGTCGCTGTCGAGGTCGAACTTCGGTGTCGGAGATCTGCGCTCGGCTTAAATTCCCACTGTCGTTGAGGCGGTCGTTGCCGCACGGGGATGCGATGAGGAATCCTTCCTTAGCGCCGACCTCAACCAGCTCGTGCAAGGTCCGCGCGCTCTATCGTCGCGCCGCTACAGACGCCGGCGAAATGCTGACAGCAAACGTACCGGCAGACGCTATTCGCGATGTGAGTGTTACGTACATGTGAATGGAACCAAGAACACGCAAAGCTGCTCTCATAATTGGCGTTCTTACACAGTCTTGGGCTAGTGGAGGTGGGTAGTCCTCTTCGAATTGTAGGAGAGCCACACCATGCGCATGGTGTTGGATCCAAAGCAGCGACTAACGGGGATTGCAGCTTGCTACTTCGAAGTACTACTGATCATTGGATCCCGTTGAAGACGATTAGGACTGTTGGTCAACCATCATCCTGGTTTTACACACATTCCCAATGAATGCAACCAGCATTCCCTCCGATCCTTGTTGGTCAGCGCATCCCTTTACTGCGTCAGTGGGTCTCCAGTGACTGCCGCTGCCGCTGCGCCTGTGCTATCATCGCTGCGTGTTCCGGTTCGTCCCCATGACCGTTCTCTCACTTCCCAATCTCTACCGACGCGTCCAAGTCCACTTCTTCACCATGCTCGCGCGCTCGTTGGGCTCGATCGCCGTGTGCAGTCTCCTGCTGCTCGGTGTCTCGCCTGGAAGCACCGCTCAAGCCCACGCGTCTGTCGACTACAACTCAACCAGTGGTGATGAGGTGGCCTGGATGATTCGAGGTGATGCAGACCACGAACTGCGCCAGCTTAGCGTCGTGTCGGTCGCCGACGTGGTCGTGAAGTTCGACTCGTCTCTTCGAGGAGATGACTTCGTCGTGGCCAAGATCGTGGCGACAACCGATGCCGAAGTACCTGGTGATGATATCGACATGCTGGGCGTACACGCCGGTACAAACTCTGACGGCGGTATCGACCTCGTGATTGGCGACGGGGTTCACAGCTTTGTGGGCAAGGTCGTGGTTCAGGTCGCACACAGCGGAGTGCTCCAGTTCGTTGCCACCCACAGCTCTGGCTCGGTCCGAATCCTTGACAGCGTGCTCGAAAGCGACAAGGACATCGAACTCGTGGCGACCAATTCTGGCGATGTGGTTGTCAATGCCGACGGACCAGTGACGCTCCAATCGCTCAAGCTGGCTTCTTACAGCAGCGGCGACGTCAAGATCGAGAGCAAGTCCGCCGTCCATGTGCGCGAGCTCACCTTGACTTCGCTCGCCTCTGGAGATGTCGAGATCCGCGCGGACACGTTGGAAGCTCAGTCCATCCGTGGCGTCACTCATGGCAGCGGCGATGTGCACGTCTCGGCACACTCAAGCCTGGATACTGAAACGATCTCACTCGAGGCGGGTGGTTCGGGAAGCGTCACCATTGCGGCGCGTGACGGAAGGTGTGAGAGCGAGTCGGTCATGCTCCTGGGCTCTAGCGACATCACGAGCGGAGACATCGCCTGCCAGGCCGTAAACGTCCAGAACGTTGGGTCCGGCGACGTGGTCGTCCGCGCGATTAACCAGCTCGAGATGTCGGTGCTCTCGTCTGGAACCGTCAAGTACGTCGGCGACCGACCGGCTCACGTGACGTACTCATCGCCGTCATCACGTCGCCACCCGTCCAAGCCTGTCGTTCGTACCGAGCGTCCCCAGCCGCCGAGAGAGCCTCGGGGTGTCCAGATCCACGACGGCGACATCGATGTGCGCTCGCCTCATGAACACATCCACATCGAAGCGGGAGGTGATGACAGCGACTCGGTTGAGATCTGGGACGACGGCGATAACGATGCATACGCTCACCCGCTGTCGTTCGCCAAGGCTCCAGAGACCGCAAGCCAGATTGAAGGGGGCGGTGTCGTGGTTGTAGTTGCGGTAGTCGGTGTTGTCGGCGTCGCAGTTGCCGGTGTCGTGTCGGCGCGTCGCCGGATGTCCGGCTACGAAATGATCCCGCTAGCTGTCTAGGGCAAGACTGCCATGATGCAGTCGGGGACAGAACCACATCAGGTGGGAAGCACGTCATGGATCCGTGAGCTTCTGAGGGTCGTGGGTGTTGTGGCCTTGAATGATGAATGGAAACCTCGTTTGCTTCCGTCCACACTCGTACAGACCTCGCCACTCACTGCTTGTCATATCAATGACGCATAATGCACGGCACGTCGTCGTCCAGCATCGTGTGCTCCATCACGGGGTCGAAGTCCTCGGTCGTTTTCTCCGATAGGACCGTGTCATCAGCGTTGGTCGTGTGGATGTCGTTGCGCACGGGCTCGCCGCTGACGTAGTACGGTCACTGGGTCATCTCCGGCTCAAGAATGCAGCTCACAACGGTGCCGAAGAGCTCGCTCGGGTCCATGGCGGCACTGAGACCCGTCAGACACGACTCGTGGTCTGTCCGTGGTATGAGACGAAGCTCCAATGCAGTGTGTTCGGTTCACGTGTGATACAACTTGTGGCTTTTCGGCGAACAAGTGAACCACCGCCTCGTTGCAATCCCCGCTGCCAACAGACATACCGACACGAACGTGTGCCGGAGTGGTGGCCATTCACATGCATACCCATGCCAGTGAATGCATGCACTCGTTCGGCAGCAGCGACGAGCGACAGAAGGGTTCAATTCCAACACACATCAAGCATCGACGATACTTCGGTGAAGAGTGCATGCAAGTGCAACAAATGATCTCGAGAATGATGGTAACATGCTAGTAGAATGCGTTCTTGAAAGCAAACACTCTCACTAAGGCGGAAACAGTTGTCGCAGATGTCGACGACAACAAGCGTAGTACAGTAGTCGCACTCGACCAAGCCAATGCCGCGCCGCTCGTTTCGTTTCCTGATACCTCTCACGCTCTTGGCAACGTCCCTCACCGGCACTGTCGCGTCTGGGACTCCCAGCCAGCTCATCGTCAGCCATATTGACCCGCCACCGCTCCAACAGCCGTTCTCTGGGCTGTCGCTTCAACGCCAATGGACAGTCGCACGCCCACAGACAACCCCACCGGCCGACCAGCATCTTCGCTCTCTCACCATCAACACGTTCGGCCGCGTCTTCATTGAGTACGCGACCGACTCGGACGCTATCGACTGGCAGTCGAATGAGCTCGCGAAGGTCATCGTGTTTTCGAATGTGACTGAGGTGCTCGACATTATCGAGGTCGCCCCGGCTGAAAGCGACGGAGCCGAACTTCGCGTCAAGAACGAGAACGCGGATGCTCGCGGACGCGTCTTCTCCAAGATCGTTGTCCGCGAGACGGCCGTTCTGCGAAGCCTCGAGCTCCGTGGATCCGCCGACGTTGTGGTTGGGGACAACGTGTTCGAATCTACGACACGCGAGCAAGGCGAAGCGTCCGTCTCGATGACCATCAGTGGCTCCGGGGACCTCGATGTCGGCCTGTCGTCCGAGCTAGCAGTCAAGACGCTCGACCTGTCCATCCACGGAACCGGGGACATTCGCGTCAACGCGCCGACAATCGCCGTCTTGGATGTGCTCCAAGTCTCCGTGGACGGATCCGGCGATGTCCTTGTCGCTGCAGAGTCCGTGGATCTGGCCGACATTACCATTGAACTGTCTGGCTCGGGCGATATCGTCGTCGATGCGAGTCTCCAACACCAAGCAAGCAAGTGCTCGGTGGAGACGGTCCACATTAGCGGATCCGGGGACGTGAATACCGCCAGTGCGGCATGTAACACTGTCGATATCGACCTGACAGGCTTGGGCGACGTCAAGTTCCAGGCGCTCGACCAACTGAGCGTCAGCGTTGACGGATTAGGCGACCTTACGTACATGAACGCTCTACCCGCACACGTGGACCTGTCGGGGTCATACTCGCGTCGCCACCTCCGGTCGCTCCTCCACCACGGAGAACTGAGCCAGAAGCACCACTACCGCAGCGATGCCATCACCGAGTACCGAAGCGGAAACGTGGAGTGCGTCGTGATTGTTCACGTGGTCGCGTCGTCGACTAGTGCTGGGGATCCAACAATGCACGTTGTCGAGTACAGCCCAAACAACTGGTCGTACGACAGCGGACTGGTCTATCTCGCGGTGGTCGGGTTCGCGGATATCGGCGTTCTAGCCATCGCACTGGGAGCTGGAGCGGCGGTGGGGCTCGCAATCCTCGCGCTGCTGCATCGTCACCGCCGCCAAGGGTACGCGGTTCTCTCGTAGATCATTTCGATCATCGAGTGGTCATCTCGAAGACAAGCAGACAGGTCCACCGTCAGAGCGTCGAAGTGCCTCGCCATGTTTCGCCAGGAGATCCGGCGGCTGTGACTATCGGTGGCGTCGATCGTTGGATTCCAATCGCTTCGTAACCCAACGTCCGGAAAAGATTAGAGCAAATGAAGAATACCCACATATAGTCGTGTTTCCAAACAGAAGGTAACTCCATATACTTTGATTGTTAGGATCATTTCTATACAGAAGAAGTACGTATGTTGTGCACAAACGCTCGAGTGCGAGCGAGTTGGCTTCGGCAAACACTATACACGCGGATACCAGTCGGCTGAAGAAGACGCCGCGCTTACCCCCCAAGCCAGGCCGTGGCCCCCGGCGCACCATCGCAAGTGGAGTAGTATCACGAGATCGCGTGGTATCCGCGGCCCTGGTGTCGGCGGAAGCGGAGCGCGGCGGCTGCGGCTACCAGCACGAAGGCGGCGCCTGCTGCCGCGTAGCTGGGCAGCAGCAGCGATGACGCGTCGCTCAGGCTCATGTTGGTGAAGAACCGCGCAGCGTCGGCCACGGAAGGGTCCGCCTCCAGCTTCTCGATCGTTGCGACGGCCGCATCCGGCGACCAGCACGTCACCTTCGGCTCGCCGTTCGGCGAAGACTCGACGGTGACCGTGACGCGCTGCGCCTTGTGCTTGACCGTCTTGAAGCCGTACTTGTCCTTGTACGCGTACTCCTTGGACGCCTTGTGCTTGAGCGTCTTGCTGCGCAGACCTGGAAACCCGCCGGTCACCTTGACCTGCGGAGGCAGCGAGTTGACGTACCCCACGTGTCCCGAGCCCGACACATCGACCGACAGCTCGCGACTCGCCTGGACCAGCGCGCTTCCGGAGCCAGCGATACTGACCGCGACGCTGTCGCACACGATGGCGCCCGTCTTGGCGCTCCCTGACCCCTCCACCTGGACAAACTCCGAGGCGCAGGTGCTCACGGGCCGGTCGTTGTTCTTGACCTCGAAGTCGCCCGAGCCCAAGACGACCGCGTCAATGCGGGGCACATGCACCTCGCGCGCGTACAGCTTAACGCCGCCCGAGCCTGTGACGGTCGTCGAGAGCTTGGCCGCCTGTAAGGTCGGTGTCTTGACATGGACCGCTCCGCTACCGCTCACATCCACCGATAGAGAATCCACAGCCAAGACCTCGCCGAGCTTGACGCCTATAGAGCCCGATCCTTGGTTGGACAGCGCCACCGAGTCCGGCGCCAGCACGCCGTTACCTACGACGACCTGGGCGGAGGAAGACAGCGACAGGTCGCGCAGCTGGCCGGCCTCGCGGACGAACACCTGCGTGAACAGCCGGCCCTGCACCGCGGCGTCCTGGTTCTTGACGCCGACTGCGAGCGCGCCGTCGGTGCCGTTCGTCCTCGGCTCGACCAGCTCGACGGCCGCGGGCGAGTCGCCGTAGACCACGACGACGGCCAGCGCGTCGGCGCCATCCAGCAGCGGCAGCTCGGCCGCGAACTCGACCGCGACGCGCGCGACGGCGGCGACGTGGAGAGCGCGCACGTGGTCGGCGCTCGAGGACGAAGTCGAGGGCGCCGACACGAGCCACGTCTGCTGGAACGCCAGCCCGTCCGACTGGAAGAGCGGCGCGAGCGGCCGCACGCCGCCAGGAGCCGACACCTCGAGCGCTGAGACGCCGCCGAGCGCCAGCGACGCGAGCGCCAGCGACACGAGCGCGCGGGGAAGGAGCGGCGTCATGATGAGAGAGGCTTCTCCTGCTCCTGCGGTTATACGTTGGGGTGGGAAATGCGAGCCTTATTCTCTCTGGTGGTGCGCGAAGCGCGGCAAGTGAGACTCTCTGGGTGCGCGTTTGCTGTACTTGATTTTTGTATAGTGTCGGCTGTGACGAGAGCATGACAGCGTGTCACTTGGAGTTTGTAGCGAGGGTAACTGGTTACGGGGTTACGCTTGGCCGGCTTTTTGTCACAGACGGACAGAAACGCATGAAAGGCAAGTACCGTACACCACAAAAATGCTAAAAACGTTCTAAACTTGATATATTTTATAAATTATTTAAGCATTTTTTTGCAAACACAAAAACATAATAATCCTATAATATATAATATTCTAGTTGATATATTGTAATCGCTTTGGACAGCTTCAACGTGGTGCGTGCGCTTTTGCTTGACAGCCGTGCCATTGGCGGCTCAACACGCACCCTGAAGTCTAGCGGCAGCAACGCCGACTTGCTCGAGACGCCCGGCAGTCGACTAACTCTCAAGTTTATCAACACGCATCACCCGCTTCGGCCGCGACAGTATGCCATCCTTAGTGCGTCTGCCCTTCGATGTTCCTCCAGTGCGAACAGTACTCAGGTCCCCATGGTCATCGTGGAGGTAACATTCCTCATTCCTCAACTCTCGCGGACAGTCTGCAAGCTCTCGAGTTGTATCGGCCTGAAAATCTCTCGGTGGCCTCGTTCAAAGCTAATTGCACAGGCAAAAGTCCACAGTGCAAGCCGGCCGCAGACGTCGACTGTCATTGCCAGCCCACGTCCTTCTCCTCGAGTGAGATTAGGCGTAGAGCCTAAATGTACACTGGGTGGTGGTCGCTCGCGAGCGGCTGCTTCTCGTCACGGGCGTCGCGACCGCGGCCGAAGCCTTCGCTGGGTTCGTCGTCCTCCTCCCAATGCTGATGGCGGCGGCGGCTCCGTCGGCCGTTAAACCTCCAGAGTGCGAGCGCCGCGATCAGCGCTGCAACTCCCAACGGAAGGAGCGAGTTCAAGTGATGCGGCTCGCTTCCAGGCGGAGGCGGAAGCGGCGGTTCCGCCGTGGATGGGACACTTACCGGCTCAGGATCTTCGCCCTGAGGTGCCGCGGGAGCCGCTCCAATCAGCCCAGAAAGCAGCACGTTGTCGTCACCGCGGTAGTGGAGAGCGGGGCTCAGCTTGCACGTTGGGGGACGGTACGACGCCTTCACCGACGTCGCCAGCAAGCCCGAGTACGACCGGCCGATGGAGCTCGGCGCAGTGCCTGCGTACCGAACCGACCCACCCCCGAATGCCTCGCCGGTGATCGAGTCCGACGCCTGGACGACGACGTCACTGCTGCCGAGCGCGAAGACTTGCGCCGTCTCGCACCGGACGCCGCCGACATCGACGTCGCCGGAGCCCACTGATTGGACATGCAGCTGTCCGCAAACCGACGACGACGCTGCGCTCGCTGACGTGACGGCAATGTCTCCTGCGCTCACTGCCGACACTTGGAGACTCGCGAGGTTCATCTCGTCGCCGGACGACCAGCACACGTCCCCGCTCCCCTTGGAGTTCACGACGGCGGAGGGCGAGACGTGGATGGACGCCGTGAAGAGCGAGATGGAGCCCGAAGCGCCAGTCAACGACACCGTGCTAGCCTGAACATGACCGAGCGAGACCTGAACGTCTCCGCTGCCTGTCGTAGAGATGTCGAGACGCGTCAGGTCCATCGCGTCGGTGCTGGTCACGCCCACGTCGGAACTGCTCGCGGCTAGAAGCGCGACGCTCCCGCTCATCGCGAGCACGTGGTCGCCCACCGTCACGTCGCCCGAGCCCAGGACGCGGATTTGCTGGACCGTGTTTGGCTGCATCAGCACGACCTCGACGTCCGTGCCGCCCGGGAATGTGCCGAGGAAGAGCGTCCGGAGCTTCGACTGCGCGTCCACCTCGACCCTGGCGACCCCTAACGCGACCGCCGCCGGCTCGGAGTCGTCGCTATCGTCGTCGATAGCGACGACGCACGCGACAAGGCTCGCGAGTTGCGGCTGCTGGCGCTCGGCGTCCGAGGCGGCGCGCACGAACACGTCGGTGGACCCGACGGCCGCGACGGCCGCGATGGACGCGTCCGCGCAGTCCGACGGCGACAGGCAGCCGACGGCCCACACGCGCCGGTCGCCGCGCACAGCAAGGGGCTGGAGCGGACTCGCCATGGGGACGCGGAGGCTCGACCAGATGTGATCTGGTGATGCGAATCAATAGTTTGGAAAAAGAGGAATGATTGTGAGGTGGAGTATAGTGTATGTAAATGATGTGGACCACGATTTAAAGACTTTTGGCGAATGAATGTCGTGGATTCGAATCATAAAAAAAGCTTTTGACTGGTCGTACGCGAATGAACCGGTACTAACAATACCCCGAAGTGCGCTTATTGCACCGTGGCGTTGGGCTTCTCAAGCGACGACGCGGCGTACTTGGCCGCGGAGAGCGGCGGCGGCGTGGCTGCCATCGCCGTGTTGTCCGCCTCGGACCGGCAGGCCGCCTTCGCACACCAGAAGAGCACAAGCACGTCCAAGTGCACGAGCACGCACACTGTCGCAAACACGATGACCGCGCGCTCGTAGCCGGACGGTCTGCAGTTCCTGGTGCTCCCGTGCCCAACGTCCGTGCACTTGTCACCACGCTCCGAGCTGCCGAGCACGAGTCCCGCCACGATCGCGAACACTGCCAGCGTCCATATCGCCACGAGCGTTTCGACCAGCAGCAGCGTCGAGCTGCGCGCGGAGCCCACGCCCGCGTGCGTCAGCAGACACGACAGGCGGAAGCCAGCGTGCAGCAGCGACAGCACGCTGGTCAGGACGGCGACGGTCGCGAGCACTGCGTCCTGCCCCAAGACGCGCGACGTGCCGTGCGAGTCGTGCAGGTCGATGACCACAAAGCCCATCATCGTCGACGAGAAGCCCTGCAGCCAGTACGTGGCCGCAAGCGCGTAGTCGATGCAGTTGGTGGTGCTAGTCGTCATGCTTCCGCTCGTGCTGCTCGATCGAGAAGTGCGGCTCCCGACGCCAAGCGCGCCAGTCCTTGACAACGACTGACCCGAGCCTCCTCGCAGCTTTCAACGACGAAGACATCAATCAACGCACAAATTTCCACGCTGGAGAAGCAGCGAAAATACCTGATGCCTTGTACTTCTTCTTCGCGCGCGTGGAGCCTATGCGGTCTTGCGAGGCATCTTGGATGGCCGCTGCTGCAACGTGGGCGTGCATTTGACGCACTGGAAGACATGACGCATTGTCCGCGAGCCTGCGGGCGTTTCTTTGGTCGACTTGGTGCAGCTGATGTGGAATTGGCCCTTGCATTTGTGGCAGCGCACCATGAAACCGAACGGTTCGCCGCAGCAACCAGCGCAAGGGGCCTTGGGATCGAGAGGTGGCATACGCGTATCCTCTCCGCGAGGCTTGTTCGTAGCTGGTTTCCTCCCCGCCTCTGCGATGGCGGCCAGAATCTCTTCCTCGTTGTCGCTGTCGTCAATCTCTTCAACGTTCTGGAGCCGTCGTCGTTTCGGATTGGAGACCAATCCACGCGGACTTCTCCCACCCACTGGTACCGTGGTCGTGTCGGGTACTGCGTCACGCTTTGGTAATCCGCGACCAGCATCTTTGCCAGGAAGACTCGGACGATGAGATGACGGGCTGATTTCGTTCGCACGCGTTGCGGTCGCGCACCTCCGCGCACTCTCCGCGTCCAGCGCCGCTTGCAGATCGGCTCTTGCGGATTCGATCGCAAAAGACGTCTCGTTCTCGGGCACTGCAGAGTCCATCGTTGCGATTGTGTCGTGGAGCCTTGCGATCTCAGTCTCCATAGCTCGCACCTTGTCGGCAGATGAATCCACGACCTCTTCCAATGCGAGACGATGGCGAACGCGCTCCTCTTCGAGCTGGGCACAGACGGTCAGGAGCGACTCTTGAAGTCCTTCAATTGTTTGCGTGCCATCACGAGCGGATTCCTCGTACTTCTCGATCAGAACTCGGCTGGCTGCGTTGACTCGATTGGCGTCAGCGAGCTGCTGGCGGATCGTATCGATATCTGCGTTCAACGATTCGCATCGCAGCTTGAGTGCGTCCCGTTCGAGCTCCAGACTCGCATTCCGTTGCTCGAGGTGCTCGCCGCGCGATTTGGATCCAGCTGTCCTCACCTCAGCTGGCACGGAAGCTCGGGCATCGATCCGCTTTGCCGCCTCTGCGTCGCAGCGGTGGTTGCTAATGTGTGTTCTGTACTCGGTATGTTGCTATCAGCATTCCACAGCATTGTGGGATTAGTATCGCGATGGATTCGTGCGACCGAGAACGCAACACCGACACACCTGCTGGAGCCGTGCGATCTCTCTCCGCACTAATAGCAACACGTATCACTTAGTCGATACTGAGAGAAAGCCTGACGCCTCCAGAGCATGAACGTACACTCCGAGACGTGCGTCGACAGCTCGCTCGTCAGCGCCTGAAGCCCTCCCGACGCCTTGCGGACGTAGTCCATGTTCCCGTACACCTGCTGCTCTCGCCGCGAGAAGTTGTCGACGGCTCGCTTGAGCTCCTCCTCGGATATCAGAGCCAGCGAGCCTACTCCACCACCAGCCCCTCGCTTCACGGACGCCTCCGCCACAAGCTTCTCCATCTCCGCGATAGTCTTGTCGCGCTCCTCCACAACGCCTTCGAGCCGAGACCGCTCCGCCTCCTGCACTTCCTGAGAGAATCCAAAGCCAGCAAGTTAGCGTAGCACTAGCTCATCTAGCAACCCCGACGGCGCTCCGACGCACGAGGCGGCAGCTGAGCGCCTGGTGCTCCTGCTTGACGGCCAGCAACTCGCGCTCAAGCCGCGAGGCGTCGGCCGCGCGCTGGTCCACGGCGCTCACGAGCTCTTCCTGGCGGCGCTCGCCCTCCTCTTGCAGCTGCCTGCGCTCTTCCTTGAGCGCCTGGACCTCCCGACGGAGCGCGTCCATCTCGCCGTACACGGCCTCGATCATCGCGCAGAGCTCGCCGTGCGCCAGGTTGACGTCCAGCGCCAGCAGTGGCGCGGCGTCTCCGCCCCCAGCGTCTTCAGCAGCCGCGCAGGGCGTCGGCGGCGACGCGGAGACGCGCGCGCAGCCTCCGCCGTCCTTAGAGCGGCGTTCATCCCCACCGCCTTCCGCCATGTTGCCCACCCGTCCTTTCTCCAAGTGTTGAAGTTGCCCTCGGAAACTATACATATTGACTATACATTCTGTACGGATAGTATCCGGATACAGTCGGCCTTCAACGCGTTCAACCTAACTTCCAGCAGTCCAAATCGCAAAGCGCATGTAAAGATCGTCCTCCATACACAACTATGTTCCACGGGCGCCGGCGCTTTAATACGCCAGCGTCAGTCGTGGACGGCGAGCATGCGCGGCGGGGAGGCCGGGCGCTTGGCGGTCGGCGAGCTCACCGGGTACCCGGGTTCGTTGGGCATTGGCGCGTTCCTGCTCGATCATAGAGCGTCACTATGCGGTTCCTCTATCACTGCCTCGCCTCTCCTCTAGGAGGCGCACTATCTGACGGGTAAGCAAGAGCAGCACGGACCTGATGGAGGGCGTGACGGGCCGCTCGCGCGTCTTCTCGCCCGGGACGTAGTCGTACACGTCGATGATGCGGATGGCCGAGTCGGCGCCGGCCACGACCATCTTGTCGCCCTGCGCGGCGAAGTCGAGCGAGAAGACGCCGCGGCTGAGCCCTGCGATCGTGCCGACAAGCTGGCCGAGCGCGCGCCAAGGGTTAGCATGGCCTCAGGTTACAGCGGAGACGAGAACAAGGGCACGGACCTTGTTGCCGACGGCGTGGTTGAACACCTTGGCCTCGTTGGAGCCGCTGCCGCCGGCCGCGATCAGCTGCTGGCCGCTCGGTCCCTTGGAGAACTGCGCCGCGTACAGGAAGCACGGCTCGGCGCGCACGGAGCTCTGGTTCCACGGCACGACGGCGAGGCGCCTGCCCGAGCCGTAGTCCCACAGCTCGAGCGGGTTCTCGGGCCGCCAGGACCCCGTCAGGATCTCGTTGCGGTCGTTGATGTCGATCGCGTCGCCCGCGACGTGCGGCCCGTAGACTCCGCGCACCGAGTGGCCGACGCGTAAGTCCCAGATCTGCAGCGTGTTGTCCCAGCCGCCCGAGACGAGCGTGTTGTCGTCCTCCGGGAGGAACTTGAGCGAGAAGACGCGGTTCGAGTGCCCCGCCGTGAGCGTGCCCTGGCCGCCGGTCATGCACGCGACCTCGCTCTTGGTGGCCTCGTCGTACACGCGGACCTGGCGCGTCGAGAGCAAGCACGAGGTGTGTCTGTCAACGAGCTCGGCATGGGAGCGACCACAGACGATCGACCGATCCTACAGCGTGGTCCTTGCCGGCCGTCGCGAACATGGCGCCGTCGGGGCGGTAGTCGAGCGCGTACAGCTGGTTCTTGTCATTCGTGATGGTGTGCAGGCACTTGCCCGACGTGATGTGCCAGTGCTCCACCGACCCGTTCGAGTCTAGTCCAGGTACGTCAGCCACCATGCGCTTCATGGCGCGGCCAGCTCGGCTGGGAGCGAGCACGTACTGACGGCGAGCAGCACGTTCTTGGTCTTGGTGGCGCTCGAGAGCGGCCGAAAGCGGATGGCCGTGCACGGCATGCCGAAGCCGAACGAGCTCTGCGGCTGCATGAGCGTGTACGAGAGCTTGCCGTCGTGCACGCTGAAGACGCGGATGGCGCCGTCGCCACAGCCCGTGGCCAGGAACTTGCCGTCCGGAGAGAAGCGCGAGCAGAAGACCTCGGACGGGCAGTCGCTGATCGTGACGCTCGGCGCCAGCCGTTTGATGCGCTCGCCTAGGCGACGACGGCGCTCAGTCACACAGGGAAGAGCCCATTCCTCGGTCACTACACGCTCACGCACCTTCCATCGTGCCTCTGTACGCTCGGTGCCGCCGCTCGGGACGCTGGTCGCGAACTCCAAAGCGGCGAAGAGACCGTTCGAGAGGATCGCGGCCGTTCGCTTCTCGAGTGACGGGCGGACTGCGTTCCTCGCTATCGATACGAGACGGACAAGAAGGACGGAGGATGCTGCACAGCCTGGTGTGCTGCAACGAGGACGGCTTCGTGCTGCTGGCCCGGTACTTCCAGCCGGGGCTGTCGCTGGACGCGCGCAAGGAGTACGAGGCGCAGCTCGCGCGCGTGTGCGGCCAGGTGCCGCACCTGTGGGGCGGCGCTACCGACAGGGGCAAGCCGGACCGCGAGCCGCCCGACCAGCTCGCGCTCTGCTGCGGCAACTTCGTCGTCATGCGCCAGGTCGGCGAGCTGCTGCTGCTGCTTTCAGGCAGCGACGAGTACGACGAGCTCATGCGTACGTGTCGCCGCCTTCACTGTCTCCTACTGCTCCTATATACTATAGCGCGACTGTTGTCAACAAGCGAGCGAGCGGCGGACTGACGCTAGCGGCTGCTTTACTCGCGCAATGATGCAGTGAGCGAGGTCATGTCGCTGCTGCACGCGGTGCTGGCGGCGCAGCTCGACAAGAAGCTGACGGAGGCGAGCCTGCTGGCCAACTACGGCAAGGTGGCGGCCGCGCTGGACGAGGTGGTGCAGCAGGGCCACCTCGAGACGGCGGACGAGCCCTCGGTCGAGCAGATGAGCAAGCTCAGGCCCTTCCCCACCAAGTACGCGCCGTCGTAGCGTCTCATTCCGCCGGGGGCGGGAATGACGGACGCGCGCGAGGAGATGCATGCATGGCTCATGATGAAAATCATTTTTACACTTGCGCTCAGTATACTGTATCCATTGCGACGCTTCGCGTGTTTTTTTTTTTGGATCGCGCGTCCGGCGGAACAATCATGACCGACATTCCTATCTCAAGAATGGTGGTAAAGGGGTACAGTCCGTCCCTCTCATTTCTATAACCCGCGCGCGTAATGTAACGTAACCCTGTCGTACCGCCGACGACAGCTACACATGAGCTCGTCGACGGCGACGATGGGCATTTCGCGATTCTCCGCCTGCTGCGCACCTGATTTCCCTCGCTGCTCCGCCAGCAATGGCTCCGTGCTGGGCGTCTGCGCCTCTCATCGCGCTAGTCGTCGCGGTCGCTGCGATCGCCCAGGCGTCGGCGCTGTCGGTCTCAGCGTCGGCGATCGCTGCGCGCTCCTCCTCCTCTCAAGCCGAGCTGAGCGTCGAGAAGACGTGGACGATCACAGCGGACGCGGCCCAGAGCGAGCTGCGCGCGCTCGACATCCAGGTCGCGGGCAACGTGCGCGTCGAGCTGGACGAGTCGCTGGCGGCCGAGGCGGCCGTGGTCGCGCGCTCGAGCTCCAGCGACCTGCTGGCGCTCATGGACGTCGTCATTGTGGCGACGCCCGGGGCGGACGAGGCCGACGGCGTGCGCCTCCGCTACAAGAACCAGCGCGCGCACGAGGTCGCGCTGGTCGAGACGCGCGTGCTCGTCCGGCGGCGCGGCCTGCTGCGCTCTGTGGCCGCTGCGTACGCGCAGAACGTTGTGCTCGCGCCAGGTGTCGTGGCTCGAGACGCCGCCGACGCCGATCTGTCGCTGTCCACCGCCGGGGACTCGATGCTGTTCCTCGAGGGCGACGCGTCTATCTCGCTCAAGAAGCTGACGGCAACCGTCGATGGCGACGGCGGCGTCCAAGTGACCGCCGAGAGCGTCAACGTCGCGGACGAGATCACGCTGTCTGTCGCTGGCAGTGGCCGCGTCGCGCTCGTTGCCGCCTCGGTCGCTGCTAGTGACGTCAAGGCGGACATCGCCGGCGGCGGGAAGACCTGGATCCAGAGCACCGAGCTCAAGACGGAGACGCTCCACACGTCCATTGTTGGGACAGGAGCCGCGACGTTCGCTCCCGCTGGGACGTGCTCGAGCCAGACGGTCAGCATCGCCGGGTCCGGACGCGTCTTCGCTGGCGGCGTCAAGTGCCGCGACGCGGACGTGAGCATCGTCGGCGACGGACACGCGGTCGTCCAGGCTACCGACCGCCTCCTTACTTCGACGATCGTGACTGGGACTGTCAAGTATGTCGGGGAGAAGCCGAACAAGGTGGAGACGCGCGGCATCTCCATGCGCGGCAAAGCGTTCGCCACCGTGTCGCACGCCGATCGCGACGCGTCCCCAGTGTACGAGCTGCTCCTGGCGCCTCCGGCGTCCATGATGGCGACGACGGTCAACCTCCTGGTCGAGCCTGCCACCAACGCCGACGCGCCGTACGTCCGCGTGACGCCGTTCGCCGACGCCGCCATTCGCCTCGGCTCCGTGTCGACGCTGCTCTCGCCAGGCGTCGGCGCGCTCTTCCTGTTCGAGTTCGCCGTCGTGGCGCTCGCGCTCGGCGCCTTCTCCATTATGCGCTTCCGCCAGCGCCGCGTTCGCGAGCAGTACAAGCTGCTGCCCTAGGTCTTCGGCCGCCCGCCACACATGTAGATAGGTAGACCGACTCGTCATCAGTAAAGTATCACCACACGCGCGCGCGTCCTTGAGATTACCACGACCACACCGATGAGAGAGGGACCGACACCAGCGCAATGCTCACCATGACACGCCCACCGGAGCGTTGGACGCCTCGCATGGTCTTGTCACCCGCTCGTCACGCTCGAAGACGCCGCAATAGCTCCTTAGCGCTCTCCATGACGGTCGTGCTAGTGTGTAAGCGCGTCGGTGATGGCGACGGAGCCGGGAGAGCGTACTTCCTCTTGACACCAGTACTGCTGCTGAAGTCGACGCTTTCTTGGTCGTCATCGTCGTCGTCATCATCATCGTTGTCGTCGTCGTCCAGCTCTTCATCCAGCTCGTGGTCGTCCTCCTCGAGTCGGTCGTCGTTATCATGGCCGTCATCGTCGTCCGAGTCGGACTCTTGAAGCTCCGAATACAATGGTTTGCTGTATCTTCCTCCGCGGAAGAGCGCCAACTGTCGACTAGAACCGGCGGCACTGTGACTGCCGTGCTCTCCGCTTTCTTCGCTGTCGCTGCCGCTGTGCTCGCCCATGTCGTCGTCATCGTCGTCCTCTTCACGTACACGCGGGCCCACCGGGACGATCTGCAGCATACGCTGCTGCTCCGTGTTGGCGGCGTCCCCGTCTTCACTGCGGTCGCGCGCACTTGCTCTTGTATCTTCAGTTTCTACGTCCTCGCCAAGTGGCGACTCCTTCTGCTGCGTCTGTCCGCTAACGGCGTCGGGCTTGCGCTGCCGAGTACCCTTCAACTGTTCTTCATACTCCTTGACGATCTCCGGAACATACTTGCGCAGGTCTTGCGCGTACTCCCACGTGTCTTCGCTCGAGGTATACCCGTCCCAGCGCACCAAGAACTGCCGCTTGTTGTACTTTGTACGGACGCCGATCAGCTTCTCGACCGTGAACAGCTCCTCCGCCTCGTCGTCGTCGCTGTCTTGCTTGGCCTTCTTGCTCGATTTCGACCCCGACTGCGACTTGTGGTCGCTCATTCCAGCGGGCGTTGTCGACGCTTTCTGCTGCTTTTTGGACTTCTGCTTGTGTTGCGCCTTCATGAACGCCTCGATCATCTGGCTCGCCTGGGCCGGGCAGTTCCGCCGCTCAATCCATGCTGGCCGGTTGATCTCGACCCACTTGATCTTGAACTCCGTATGCGAGTACAATTTCCGCGTGTCCAGCACCTTTTCGGCAGTCAAGTTGGCTGCCTGGCTTCTTGTCATGTGCCGGAGGCCATCGTCCAGCGGGGCGGAGGTCGCGCGAGTCCCTGGCGATGCCTGGCGATCGACTGGCGACCGTTTCCGCTTCGTCCCGTTGCTTCTTTCCGCCGCGCTGATCGGAGAATGGTGATGTCCTCGCCCAGGCGATGTGGATCCGGCACCACGCGGCCGCTCAGCTCCCGCGGACGACCGCTTTCTTGGCGCCGCGCTGTTGGCAGCAGCAGCCGACGGAGATCGCTGCTCGTTGCGCGCGCTCCTTCCCGTGGCCATCGCTTGACGATCCTGCATCACGCGGCTCGCCATGTCTCCAAACGGATGCGCTATGCGGATCCGGTTGGCGATGAGAGCGTCATGCAGGCGCTCGTCGTTGCCGTACACGATGCTCGACCGGTCGTCGTCGTTTCTATCGTGCCGTGTCCGTCGTCGTCGCTGCGCTCGATGGCGGCGCCGGCCGCGATCTTCATCCTCGTCCTCGTCCATCCCGTCACCTCCGTCATCGCTCTCGCTCTCACTCTCGCTGCCAGCGCGGCTGCGCTGCGCTGCGCTTGTCCTGGCCGCCGCGCGTGTCGAATACCCTCGCTCTCCCCCTCTCTCGCTGCGTTTGCCGGGCGAGTGCACGTCCCTCGAGCGCACCGGGCAGCAGCAGCAGCACGCGTGCCCCGGCTCCTGCGTCTGCTTCGCTGCCTTGGCTGGCTCGGCGATGGGGGGAGTCGGCGCCGCCGGGTCCTTCCCCTTCGGCATTATGTGCATGTACAGCAGCTCGTGGGCCGACTCGACCAGCGCCGAGACGCGCTGCGTCGCCGCTAGCAACTCCTTGATCTTCGGCGCGGCGTCCGCCCCGACCGGCGGCTTGATCGTCGCCGCCGCCCGCGACGCCATATCCTGCGTGTCAATCAGCTCCAGCCAGACGAGGGAGCTGCGCGCAGGCGTCAGTCAGTGCGCGGAGACCGCGAGTGTGCAGCGCTCGGCTACGCACAATTGGGCACGGCCGGTGGCCGCGGTCGCGCTGGCGCTGGCGCAGGCGTCCATATCTCTGCCCCTAGGGCTCGCCGAAGAGCGGGAGGCGGCGCAACGGGGAGTACAAGACGCGGCAGACGCGGAGGCGCGAGTGCGGCGACCGCTTCCAACGCGCGGACCGAGCGCCGGGAGGTGAAAGGCGCGCGCGCGACCCGACCGCGCTCGCAGCGTTCCGCGTTCCCGAATGTTGTTGCCGCACGCGTGAGCACGGGAAGCGTATCTTTTATAAATCACGTCATTGCACTGTTTCTATACATTAAACTACTTCTTTAGCCTATTAACTATTTTAAAACACTGAACACAATGGTCAGGTATTCAATATTCTCTAATATAGACAAATATTTTGCTGCAACTTGCAACCGGCCGCCAAAAAGGCCGGCAAGGGAAACATCCATCCGATGGCGGGCGGCGGTGTCGTGGCGCTGGACGCGGGCGGCGCCACGCTCAAGGCGTCGGTGGTACGTGGCGGTAGCTCGGCGACGGCGTCGGTGGTGGCGAACTATGGCGCAGCGCCCGCGTCCGGCGGCCCGACGGTGCTCGGGAGCGACCTGGCGGCGCTGGAGCGGCGGCGCGCGCGGCTCACGCTCGTGCGGCCCGTCGAGAGGTGCTGTCTGGGCATGTTACGCGGTCTTGGAGGGTACACAAGCTGACGCTCCATGCGCCGCAGGGGCTACTGCGTGAACTGGAACGTCGAGGCCGAGATCTACGCGCACTTAGTGTCCAAGGAGGTGCTGAACGCGGCGCCGAGCGAGCACTCGCTGGTCGCCACGGCGCCGCTTCTGGCGCCGACGGTAGTGAACGAGAGCATGGACCAGGTCGTGTTCGAGGAGCTGGGCTTCCAGGCGCTCGCGCGGGTCAGCGCGCCGGAGATGTGCGTGCTGTCGTACGCCGAGCACGTGCGACGCGTCTCGTCTGAGGCGGTGGCGGTGGCGACTGTAGCGGCGATTGCGAGCCCGAGCAAGAAGCGGCGGAAGCGCGCGGCGGCCAGCCCGGCCGCTGCTGCTAAACAGAGCCCGTCCCGCAGTGAAGACGTGGCGTTCATCGCCTCGTCCTGCCACCTGGTGGTCGACGCCGGGTTCTCGTTCACGCACGTCGTGCCCGTGATCGACGGCCGCGCGTTCCTGCCGGGCGTCAAGCGCGTCAACGTCGGAGGGAAGCTGCTGACGAACTACCTGAAGGAGGTGCTGTCGTTCCGCCAGCTGGACGTCAAGGACGACGCGCGCATCGTGGACGAGGTCAAGCACGCACTCTGCTACTGCTCGACGGACCTGGACGCGGACGTGCGGCGTCTACACCACGACCGCTCGCAGCGCAGGCGCTGGGCGCTTCCCGACTACGTCAACTCGTTCTACGGCCGCGAGGTGGGCGGCCAGGACGCCGCGGACAACGGCGACGAGCTGCAGACGCTCGAGATGGGCGTGGAGATGGTGACCGTGCCGGAGGTTCTGTTCCACCCGTCCGACATTGGGTTCGACCAGGCAGGCGTCGCCGAGGCCATCATGCAGTCGGTGCGAGCCTGCCCCGAGCACTTCCACGGCGCGCTGCTGGACAACATCCTGCTCGTAGGCGGCAGCACCAAGTTCCGCGGCTTCCGCGAGCGGCTCGAGCTCGACCTGCGGCCGCTCGTGCCGGACGAGTACAGCGTCGGCATCTTCGCGCCTCCCGAGTACGTTGGCTCCGCATACAGCGAGGAACCCGACTGACTCGGTGCTAATCTGCAGTCGTGTGGACTTGGAGCAGCCCGGTCTTGGCGGCGTGGCAAGGATGCGTGGCGTTCGCACAGACCGACGCGTTCCAGCAGCGGCGCGTGACCAAGCAGGAGTACGACGAGCACGGCAGCAACCTGTGCCGCCAGCGGTTCGAAGGTTAGACACTCACTGGGACGTGATGCTACAAAATGGCGATTTCAGAAAATAGCGATTTTGTTTGGTCCCCCCCAAGATGTGACTGGGTGGGAGTTCAAGCAAAAATTGCTATTTTCCGGAGAAAACAGACTGGTGTGTTCCGTTTCTTGGGGTGTCAGCAGATTGTACCATCACAACAACCGTTCATCGGTACAACGTGCGCTCCCTTCGACAACGACGGTTGGAGCCTGGCAACCGGTCAAAAGCTCGCACTATATACCCTGACACTCCAAACATGTCCGTATGGGAGGCAAAATGCTCGTTTTTTAGGGAACGAAGCATTTCGCCAAAAACAATCGAAATACAAAATTGTCCACAATAATCACGACCCAAAATAGCTCGATGCGGATGGCTACATTCATCACTTCAACCTTATCGAGTCCGTCGTCCGAGACGGGCTCGCCCACTGTCCACAATGGGAAACGCGGCGGCGGTGCAGTCCGTGTCCGAGAGCGCTCGGCGGCGGCTGCTGCTCCAGCAGCACAACGCGCGGCCGGACGTGCTGGTCAGCCGCTCCGTGCTGCTCGCCTTTCAACGACGGCGGCAGCCAGCACACATCGACGCCTGCGAGTCCGAGCCATCGGTCCTTCTGCCCTTGCGCGACATCTTCGACGTGCTCGGCCGCGAGTTCCGGGTCTGCTGCTCGCTGGAGGAGCTCCCGTCCGCGCTGGAGCAGCTCGGGTGCCGCCTCGTGACCGCCAACAGCGAGAACTTGTACAGCGTCGCGCCTCTGGTGGACTTCATCGCGCCGCGACGGATCCTCCGGCAGGTCAAGCGACCGGCACAGCCGACGCCAGGCGAGCAGAGCAACGCGTGGGGTGGGCTGACCGTGTGGCAGGCGGCTAAAGGCGGCAGCTGCGACGTGATACGCGCGATCTGCGAGCGCCACAAGCTCGCGTTCCGAGCCTTTGATGCGTTCGAGAACACGCCGCTGTACTATGCGAGTCTGTGCGGGCGGGAGGAGGCCGTGAGCGCACTCATGATGCTCTACGAACGCGCTAATGAAGAAATCCCAGCGGATGAACTGCTGCGCTGCGTCACGAACGCGCTCAACAGCCGCGTGCGCGCGCTGCTGCAGCGCAAGACGACGCTAGACGAAGCCCTCGCACTACGAAAGAAGGAGGAGATGGAGACGGAGGAAGACGACAACGACGGGTTCTTCCTCGCGATAGTAGACGACGACGACCCGTACTAAGGCATACAAATGCACGTTGACGACGCTGTGTATGCACTGGGAGCGGCGTTAAGGCTCCAACTCCATCGCCTGCGTCACTTGGCGCGGAGCTTGACGATCCGCTGGCGGTAGAAGTTGTCGTGCAGGTGGAGCGCGGCACCTCCGCCGGCCTCGGCATGCGCGAGCAGCTCGGCCGCGCGGTTGCGCTGCCTGAACTCGAAGTGCAGCCGGCGCGTCTTGGCGAGGTACACGCCGGCCGCGTGGCAGACCTTGCGCAACTCTCCGCTGCCGAGCGCCTCGGCCACGCGCGCCTCTTGGTCGATGATGCGGCGCGCGCGCCGGAAGCGGCCGGCCTGGAGCGCGTTGTACGCGAGGTTGACGCGGCACTTGCTCTCGAGCACGGGGTCCTGCAGCCCGGCGGAGACGGCCATCTGCATCCTGGCCATGAGCGTCGCGCGGTCCAGGTGGCGGCACAGGAAGTGCCCGCCGCCCAGCGTCGAGATGTACGCGTTGGCCGTCACGAGCGCCACGACGCCGTGCACGAAGCGCACCGCGCGCCGCTCGGACGACCAGCAGAGCGGCAGCAGCGGCGCCGGGCGGAAGGTCACGAGCGCTACGTAGAGCCGGCAGTGCGGTGCTGGGCTCGTCATGGCCAGCGCTGCTGTCGTGTACTGGCACCAGGCGTCGGATTGATGCGACCATAAGGCGACTTCCGCGTCCTCGGGCCGCTCTTTAGGCCCGGAACGCGCCGACAGAGCGTCCGCGCGGCGCGTAAGCGCTGTGATTAGCTCAATAGCGGCTTTAGGAAGCGCCTTGACGCCCTCGGGCGATAGCACGAAGCTCAGAAACTGGAACACGCGCGGGTCTGCGACCGACACGCTCAGCGACTTCGCCGAGGCGCCAGCGGAAGCGCCGGAAGCGCCGGGAGAAGCGGCCAGGCGCTTTACGGAGCGCAGCGCGCGGCGCTCGCGGCCTGGCGCCTCGAAGGGCGCGACGCGGCGCCGGACGCCCACGCAGACGCAGATGGATGCAGCCGCCGGCTCCATGCGGATCGCGCTCGCCGTCATCTTCGGGGTTTCTCGCACTGTAGAGGGAGGGCACGCGCTTCCACTGTAGAGGGAGGAGTCCATTGACTCCCTCGACATAGTGACTATGTCACATATGTGAGCAACTTCAACGTCGCGACCAAAATACCGGCCCGGCTTCAACCGAAGCGAACGACTCGAAGTGCTGATCCAAGCGCGATGCGGCCGGCCGTGTCGCTCCCGTCGCTCGCTTCGCCACCGTCCACTGCTGGTAGACAGAGGAGGAATGACAGAGGAAAGTCGACCGCTCCCGTGCTGTCGTCCAAGGCCGTGAACCTGCAGCTGGAGGAGGAGGACGACGACGAGGAGGAACAACAGGAGGACGAGTCGCCGCGTCGACTTCGCGGCGGGTACGCGGCGCGGTTCAGCGCGCAGTCCAAGCGCTCGCTGGTGCGCTGCGACGTGTCGCCGCTGCTCGCGCGCTTCGAGGACGCGGCGCTGTTCCAGGACCCGCACCGCAAGCCGCTCACGGTCGTGCTGCACGAGATCTCGGACGCGCAGCAGCGCCGTCGGTCGCTTCTCGACGCCATCACTGCGACCTCCAGCGTCGTGGAGCCATCCAAGCCGCCGCTCGACTTACTACAGCGACAAGCGACGGCGCTGGTGCTTCGACGGCGCTCCAGAGCCCGGCAGCAGCAGCAGGATCGACGCGCTCTGACCGCTGGCAGTCCCTCGACGCCCTCGAACGCTACCGCGACGGCAATCGACAGCGACGCGACCGCGATAATGAACCAGCGACAGCGAGCCGCGCTGCCCTCACGCGTCCTGTTCGACGCCTCGCGCTGGCCGCGCAGCTCGCGCTGCGACTACTGCCAGCGGGCGGGCGGCGACCTCGAGTGCGCGACGTGCGACGTGATCGCGCACGCGCCGTGCTTCCTCTCGGACTTTGGCGCGCGCGCGCACAAGCAGAAGGCGGCGTTCGTGGTGCCCTCGCGCTTCTCGTGGCTCTGCCGCCACTGCCAGCGCGGACTGCAGGCCGAGTACGACGCGCGCGCCGCCCTGGCGCGGTCGCAGCAGCTCTCGCAGCAGCGGCTGGCGCTCGGACGCGTCGTCATGGCGTACCTGCGCATGGCCAAGGACGCGCGGCTGTTCGCGCGCAAGAAGCTCGCGGCGGTCAAGATCCAGGCCTTCGTCCGCGGCCGACTCGCGCGCTGGCACTTCCTGCGCACGCAGCGCAACCGCGTGCGGCCGTATACCCTGGACGCGCTGCGAGTGTTCGCCCAGGTGACCGACAGTAGCGGGAGCGGCGAAGGGGACTGCGTGGAGGAGCTGCGGCTCGCCAACGGGTTCTCGTGCAACCCGTACTTGCACGTGGCCGTGTGCGACGGCGAGGACGACTCGCTGCAGCTCCTGAGCTTCGAGTTGAGTCTGCGCAAGGGCCTGAGCCTGAGCCTAGCCGCAGTCGACGGCTCGCCATTGGCCGAGCGGCTGCTCGTGCCGGGCATGGACGGCAACGCGAGCCTGGCCTTCACGCTGCTGAGCAAGAACGGACCGAAGAGCTTCTTCCTCGGCCAGGCCGTGCTGCGGCTGCTGGACGAGCGCGACGCGGTCTGGCGGGACGGCGCGGAGGTCGACCTGGAACTGCGCGAGCGCGTCGAGATCCCGCCCAAGACGGCGCAGAAGCAGCCGCTGCGGCTCGCGCACCCGGTTGACTCGGCGTCCGCTGGCGGGTCCGGCAGCGTCTGGGCGTCTCGGGTCAAGCCCCGGCCCAAGTTCGTGAACGGAGACGACGAGTGCAGGGCGGACGGGCCGCGGCTGAGGCTCAGCTTGGCGCTCCGGCCGCTGCGGGACGCGCAGTCGCACTGCGGCTACATGGGGCTCAAGACGGCGCTCGACGCGCTCCACACCCACCAGCGCTGGTGCGTGCTGGCCGACAGCGCGCTGCGCGTGTACCGGCACTACGGCGTCACGGTCGCGAGCGAGACGGTGGACATGGCGCGCGCCATCGACGTGCGGCTCGAGCGCGGACCCAGCAGCCGCGCGGCCGCGACCGAGAGGAGGACGAGGACGAGGACGAGGATGAGGATGAATGGCAGCGAGCGGACGCCCAACTGTGTCGTCGTCGAGCACGTCACGCGGCTGTTCGTGTTCGAGTGCGAGCACGGAGAGGCCGCGCGGAGGTGGCACAAGAAGCTGCAGGCCGCGCAGCGCAGCGTTAGCAGCGGGGCCGCGACGTCCGCAACCTGCGAGACTGTGGGGCCGTCGACGGTGACGCTGGGGGACGTAGATCCAGCGGCTGCAGGAATCTCCAGGGCGTGACAGCGAGCAGGTATAACGCGTTGAAGTGCGAAAGATCCAGAGCGTATAGTGAACGCAAGTCAGTAGTAGTTGAAAGGCGTCACGTCGGACGCGCGGTCGCACTAGTCGCCACTGCAACCGGGTCAACCGATGAGAGGATATCCAGAGGATATCCAGCTAGAGAGAGAGAGCGACGCTTTCCTCCGGACACAGGCGTTACTATATTGGAACGCGAAGCAGCAGCAAAACCTCGCGGCGGCGGACACTTTGGCGTCGCCGCCGGTCCGTTGTCCATGCGAGAAGAGCGAGTCACTAGGCAGAGACGACCGGGGCGACCACTACAGTAGACGGCGGGTCGGCGGCGGGCTTAGAGCAGCGGCGCGTAGCGCTGGCGCTGGCGGCGCTCGGCCCACGACTTGGCGGCGACCACATTGACGATGACGACGGCGACGACGACGGCGGCCAGCAGCACCGGGTTCGCGCGGTGCACGACGTCCGCGACGGCCAGGTAGGGGGCCGCGATGAGGTCCGTGACGGCCATGGTGGGGACGGAGAAGAGAAGAAGGGGGACGCTGTTCTGTTCGGGGCGAATTGCGAAGTGATGATGGTCTGGAAAAATCACGCCTCAAAAGGATGTAAATCAGGGGTTACGGGGGTACTTTTTTCGAATCTTCGGAGAAGATCGCAATGATTTTGAAATGGATGTTTGGTGTTTTATAAAATAACACAGAAATTAACGTGTGTTTTTTATCAATGTGTGGGAAAAATCTGATTGATGGTAGAAAAACCCAAGTGGGAATGAATGTCTGCGACATTGAAGAGCGTAGTTTACCGTCCTCACCGCCGTCCTCAGCAGCTGCGGACGTGGGTGCGGATGAACCTGCCGCTCTCTTGGAGTTTGTATACTGGTCCGCACGTGCCGGTCCCTATATGGATGGGGTGTCCGCAAGTTGCGGATGACGCAGCCGGACCCGCCAATTGCCCCGCGATCCGATCCACCGCGTCCCTGACGTGGTCTGATCCGGTGCAACGCTGACACACGCGGCCCCTCACTTGGCTACAGCAATCCACCGCCTCCGTCTCAGTCTCCGACGCTGACGCGGCCGCACGAGGCCAATGGCCGGACGTCCTCAACGCGTGACGAGTCCGTCCGCAGTCCCCTCCCCTCCCCATGTTGGGGTCCGCCCCTCATAACCAAGTACATACACAACCGACTTCGCCACCAATAGATCCTCTGGATTATCGCGTCACTCGCCGCTCCATCAGCGCTCCGTCCTCTCTCACACATAACACGACACGCATGCACCTTCCTCCTCCTCCTCCCTCGTCCCTCATCCTCGTCCTCGTCCTCTCTCTCTCCGTCTGTCCGCTCCGTCCTCAAGCCTACAGCAGCTGTCTGTACTGGCGGCGCAAGTGGAGGCGGCGGACGGCGCGGACGGCGACGGCCGCGACGGCCAGAACCGCGACGCTGACGGCCGCGAGCGACAAGAGCCCGTCGTCCCTCTTCATGCCCGTGAGGATCAGCGTCTCCGTGCCCTCGACCTGCACGTCCGGGTCGCTCCCGTCCGCACTGGCGGCCGTGCGGACCGACTGGTAGACCGGCCGCTTGGGCGGCACGCCGTCCAGATGGGCCGCCAGCATGGCGTTCGTCTCGGCGTGGAACGCGATGCTGTCGGTCGAGCGCCAGAACCAGCCGCCATGCACCTCAATGCTCGCGGGGCGGCCGTTAATGTACCCGACCGAGCCTGAGAGCGACGCCGTCACCGTGAGGGTCTTGACAGCCTGGACGATCACGAGGCCCGAGCCGTCGACCGTCACCTGGGCCTCGTTCGCCTTGATGGAGCCCGCAAGAAGCTGGCCCGAGCCTGAGAGCGAGATGGTCTCCGTGTCCACGGCCCCGCCGGTCGCGAGGCTGAGCGTCCCCGATCCAGAGACCGACAAATCCAGTGCGGACGAGACGAGGACCGAGCCCATGGACTCGACGACGGCCACGCCGGACCCGGAGACGGACCCCGAGAGGCTCGGGACGTTCACGGCGTCGGGCGCGAGCCGCACGGCCCCGCTGCCGTCCACCGAAAAGTCCAGAGCTTTGCTCAGCTCCAGGTGCGCGCCCGTGAGGAACGGGAGCTGGAGGGACCCGGGGCCGGCCACACGGAGGCTTAGCGAGCCGAGCGAGACCCCGCCCGTGGGCTGGGACGCCATCGAGCGGACGACGAACAGGTTGCCGGCCCCAACGACCTCGAGCGACACGTCCGCAGTGGAGACCGCGTCATCCGCGTGCAGCGGGACGGTGTCCCGGTCGTCCGACACGGCCAGCGCGCGGTCGTCCACGATCACGTCGCCCCCGACCGCGGACGTGACGGAAGTGAGCGACCGCGCGTCCATGAGGACGACCGTCGTGACGAGGAACCCGGCCGCGGCGCCGTCCGCGTTCTGCAGCCGCAGCTTGAGCCCGTTGCGCCGGCCCGCGTCCAGAGGGACGGCCTCGATCAGGTCTAGCAGCTCGGCAGAGTCGCCCGTGACCTCGACGCGGGCCACCAGCGTCTCCTGGTAGTCCAGCGCGGCCGCTCCGGGCGGGGTGTCGCCCTCAGGAGCATTGGTTGGGGCCGCAGTATCCGCAGGGGCCGCAGTATCCGCAGGGGCCGCAGTATCCGCAGGGGCCTCAGTGGGGACGACCGGGGCCTCAGTTGGGGGCTCCGTAGGGGGCTCCGTAGGGGGCTCCGTAGGGGGCTCCGTAGGGGGCCCGGCCAGTGCGGACGGGTCGAGCTCGACGAAGACGCGGCCCGGCAGCGCGAGATAGAGCGTGTCGAGTGCGCCGCCGCTCGAGATGAGGAAGGTGCGCGCGAGCGCCTGGCGCTCGTCCGAGGCGTTGGCGACCGGCGCCGCCAGGTGCGCGTCGATGGACCACGCGTTGGCTTGGGGGGACGCGCAGAGCGCCGCGAGCGCCACGAGGGACGCGAGGGACCGCATTCTTGGAGAAGGGGACGGGACGGGCCGGGGGACGGAGAAACGACTTGAACAAAGGGTGGGGCGCGGGGTCCGGCGCCAATCGGAAAGTGAGGACAAAGATCGCGGACCGGGGGCCTCTGCTCTGGATATCCAGGAGCGGCTGGTATCTTGCGACCGCATGACGGACGGAACGGATCCGCAAGTCCAAGTCAAACGCCATACTATACTAACGCCAAGTCTAAAACTCTGGATCTTCGAAGGGTGAACGTCAGACCCTACCCCTGAAAATCAGGCTCTTACTTTATTCAAGTCAACTAGATACGGGTCACACTGTGACGCGGCGGGTCACTTCAACGTGGACACTTTCCACCTGGACATCAATGACATCGGTCCGCCCTACGTCCCGTCCTTTCTCGTCCTCAAGCAGGGCGCTCTACCGTCCGCAAAACTGCTCGTCCCCTCCTCTCGTCCCCTCCTCTCGTCCCCTCCTCTCTCTCTCAACGCCCTACACGAGCCGCGTGTACTGGCTGCGGACGCGGAACCGCGCGATGGCACGGGCCGCAACGGCCGCGACGGCCCCCACGACCCCCACAGCGGCCGCAACCTCGAGGACGCCGATGTTTGCGGTCACGGCCGCGGCCTGGGCCACCGCCATCGACACCAAGCCGCCGTCCTCACTGCCGTCCTCACTGTCGTCCTCGTCCGTCGTGACGGCCGTGTAGTCCGGGTCGTCGTCCCGGCGGTTGCGCGTCGTCTCGACCAGGTAGTACGTCGGGTACTTGGGCGGCTGCGGGTCGAACACGGCCGGCAGCATCGTGTTGGTCTCGGCGGGGTACACGATCTCGTCGGCCGTGCGCCAGAACCACCAGCCGTCGATCTGGACGCGCGCCGGACGCGCGTTGACGAACCCGACGGCTCCCCAGACCGAGGTGGACACCGTGAGGGACCGCACGGCCTGCACCAGCACCTGGCCTTTGCCCCAGACGCTGACGTCGGCGCGGTCGGCCTTGAGCGAGCCCGCGAGCAGCTGGCCCGATCCTGAGAGCTGCAGCTTCTCCTTGGGCACCGACCCGCTGGTCGCGACGCTGAGCGCGCCCGAGCCAAAAACCGAGAGCTCGGCGCTCGAGAGGACGTTCACGGCGCCTCTGGACTCGACCACGACCGCTCCAGCGCCAGTGACCGAGGCCGAGACCCAGTCGACGGTCACGGCGTCCGGCGCGAGTACGACGGCGCCGCTGCCGGCCACGTCGACCTCGAGGGACTTGGCGAGCCGCAGCTCGGCCCCAGAGAGGAACGGCAGCTGCACCGACCCGCTGCCCGTGACGACGATGTTGAGGGACCCAAGGGAGACCGAGCCCGTCGGCTGGGACGAGTCCGGACGGACCACCAGCAGGTTCCCGGGGCCTACGACCGAGAGCGACAGCCGCGTCTTGAGGTCCTCGTCCTCGTCCGCGGATGAGGATGAGGATGAGGACGGCGCGAGCGCCTCGCGGTCGTCCACGAGCGCCAGGACGCGGTCGTCCACGACCACGTCGCCGTCAAAGGCCGTCGTGATGGACCGCAGCGACCGCGCGTCCATGACGAAGACCGTCGTGAGCAAGAACCCGTCCGCGGCCGCGTCCGCGTTCTTCAGATGCAGCTTGAGCGCGTCCGAGCGCTTGGTGCTCACCGGCACGGCCTCCAGCATGTCGAGCAGCTCGGCCGAGTCGCCCGTGACGACCACGCGCGCCACTACGGACGCATCCTCGTCCTCGTTCTCATCCGCGTGGCGCTTCTTCCCGTGCTTCTTCCCGTGCTTCTTGCTCCGGCGGCGGCACCGTCCGTAGTCCTTGTCCTCATCCTCATCCTCGTCCTCATCCTCATCCCGGTGGCGACGCAGCTGCAGCGTTGGGAACTCGACCGAGGCGCCGGACAACGACCCGCTACCGCTCGACGCGTTCCCCACCAAGCCGCTGCCGCTCCCGTCCCCAATCGGCACCACTGGAGGCGGAAGAACAGGCAGCGGAGCCTCCGTTGGGGGCTCCGTTGGGGCGTCAGTAGGGGCGTCAGTAGGGGGCTCGGCTACTGGCGGCGGCGGGAGGGCGGACGGGTCGAGCTCGACGAAGACGCGGCCAGGGATCGCCAGGTAGAGCGCGTCGAGGCAGCCGCCGCTCGAGACGAGCAACGTGCGCGCGAGCGGCTGGTGCTCGCCCACAATGTCCTCGGGGGCGGCCGCGGGCGGCGCGTCGATGGTCCACGCCGCGCCGGTGGGGAGGCCGCGGGCGGCGAGCGCGTAGAGCGCCAGGAGGGACGCGGCGCACCGCAGCATGCTGCTTGCTGGCTTCTCCGTCCAATGTGGGGCGAGATTGGATATGAATAGCGGACGGATTTTTTATAGTAGAAAATTCAAAAGTCCTGCACCGCCAATTTGACACCTCTAAAATTTGGAAACTTGCAACATAACATTATCTAAAAAAAAAACTATCTAATTGGACAAGATATCAATCTTTATAGAATTGATTTACCTGATATAATGTATACTTCCCACAGTGTCAAATTGGCGGTTCAGGACTGTAAATAAGAACGTAACCTGCATAGGGTGCGGCACGATCCAAGAACTTGGTCCACCCACCCTCATGCGACAATCATTCCGACGGAAAGGTTTGGATGCGGGATTGTCCAATCATTGGGAGGCGTACTTAGCCGGATATAGATAAAGAACGAAAATTTTGGATAGGTTTAATCGGATTGGTCAAACAACTGTTGAAGCGCCATAACCAAAGATATCGCGGGTGCTGCTGCAACTTGCTGGTTGAAGTTGAACGGAAAAGTCCTACCGCTACATTCCAGCAACAACAGGGCCACCCGACGGCGCCTCCTCGCTACATGCAGCGCCGCAACGGGCTCCCGATTCCGACTCGACGGGTGTCGACCAGAGACTCGAACTGCCGTATACTGTGCCAACACCGCAGCTTTGACCCAGATCTGGCGCCTCACGAACTGTTCGGTGCAAATGCGGACGAGCCCGTCGCGGCGACAACATAACGAAGAAGGAGAAGAAAATGAAGAACACGGTGAAGAGGAAGAAGAAAAGAGTCGGCTCGAGGGCGGACCGAGAGCGACCGAGGGCGTTCGGACGCCTGCGACGGTCTCCGCCTCGCTCGGCTGCATTGTAAGTGCGGCGGACTGGGATTAGCTACATACAACTGCGAGAGTTCAGCGGCCGCCACGCTCCGACTTGCACCTGCGGACGCTTGCCATAGAGGGTGGGGCGGCGGGCGAGCCGGTCTCTCTGTGTATGTGTATGTGTGTGTCGCTCTTCCTTCCGGCGACTAAGATGGGCGGCAGCGACGCGCGGAGGGACAAGAGCGGAAGAACCGCCGAACCCACGCGGTCTTAGTCGCGGTCCGTACACTTGGCCCGTGGTACGCGCGTAGCGTCTGACGTCGCTCATTTATCTCGGCGACAAGCCGATGCGAGCGGCTGGGCGTGTGTTTGCTACCGGGTTCGGCCGCGTTCCCCACGCTCCGGTGTGTATGTGTGTGATACTGTGCATGGTGTAAATGTGAGGAGCGCATCCCCGTGTCCGAGCCGAGGCACGCGCCTCAGCGGCGGCATTGGGAGCGACGGGGACGAGCAGCTCGCCGATCTGGACACGGCGCTGGCCACCGCCGACAAAAACCGCACAAATGAGCGCGGGGATGGACCGCGCGCGACCTGGGCGGCATCAAGTTGCGGCGGTCCGAGGCCCAAGGCCCAAGGCTTGAAGCGGTTGATTTTCTCGAGGGCGGCGCGAAGGCGGCGCGAAGGCGACGACCGCGCGATGGAAATCGGAAATCCATCCCATGCAACGTGTTGCATTGCGAGTGTTGGTCGCGGGTTCTTTGCGGACACGCCACGCCGTTTCGGGAAGCAGCGAACAATAGAAAGCTACTGTACAGACATACTGAGTAGTGAGTGTATCCGATACGATCGACCGTCGGTCGCTGGCAAATGGACGGCCAAGCCGAACGCTGCGATCGCCACGCCAGTAGAAGTTGGCGTGTTCCATTTTTTTTTCACATGGAAACTTTGACGCCACAGTCCCATAAATAATCCGTTTCTTCGATTTGCAGCACAGCGCTCCATTCAAACGCGCAAACTTTGACGCCATATAACCCCATAAATAATCCTGTTCTTCGAAAAAAATCGAGCAATACCAGTATACTGAGCGCAAGTGGATCTCCCAGCAAGATATACAGTCGAGAATTTGAAATGACCGCTTGCTGTTGTGTGTGGCCGAGCGAAACAAACGCCCGCCCGGTCTGCCGGCGCTGCCTCACTTGATGAATTCAGCGCGCGCTCCGGTCCTCTCTGCAGTTCTTATCCAGCGTCCAGTGGCTCGGCGTGACTTCCGTGCGGCGCCGCCCACAAACGCAAATCAAAAGCGCGTGGGCTTGTTCGCGATCCCCGGTGCGCATCCCCCTGCTTTTGAAACTCGCGGCGAGATCTCGACCGCCCATTGGCTGGATTCGAATCGGTCGGCCCGCGCGACGCGACGACGCCGCACTTGCGCCGACTATGGCGCAGCAGATTCGCCCCCCATTTCCACAAGAACCCCGCACAAGAAACGCAACATTTATAATCCGCAGCAGGCTAAATAACAGCGTGAAACCATGCTTACGCCATGAAAACACGCCGACGTATCGGTTGATAGAGGCGCATTTCCACCAAACCGACCCAAAACCCATAGTAAAGTCGACCGCGGGCACTCTTTCGAGGGGAGAAGAGGGAGGGGAAAACGCGGCGGTGGCGGCGGCTCATTCGCGAATTCCCGGCCCCAGACGCGTCGCACGCGCGCCAGAGTCGACGACACCAGCCTTAGCCTGAGCCTGAGCCAAGAGCCAACAGCCGAGAGCCATGGCTGAGGAGGCGCCCGGCTTGAACCCGGCGGCGGACGAGCAGGAGTCGGCCGCGGCGTTCGGCGACCTGCTGGCGCAGCTGCTGCAGACGCTGCCTGCGGACGCCTCGCGGCTGTTCCTGCAGTCGCTGAGCGGCCTGTCGCCGGGCGAGAGCGGCGAGCTGTGCCGCTACGTGGACCGGCTGAGCGACGAGAAGCAGTTCCGCGTGATCAAGGCCATGGCCGAGTCCACGGTCGAGGGCAAGAAGAAGTTCCTGCTCAGTTTGCGCAAGAAGTTCGCCGTGCAGCAGGCCCAGCTGCGCCAGGTGCAGGCCAAGGAGGAGAGGGACATGGAGAGCTTCCTCAAGCGCAAGCAGGAGCTGGACGGTGCGTACTGTGCGCCTGCCAAGGCTCGCTGTATAGTACGTTGGCGGTGGCTAACGCTATCTATCTGTCTCTATCTACTTGTATATGATCTTTGCAGCCAAGAACCGCGTCAAGATGCTCAACCCTGGCGCGAACCGGTTCCACTCGTCGAACGCGATCGTGGGCGCCAAGGAGAACGCGGCGAGCGGCGCGAACGGCGGCGCGCTGACGGCCGCGGCGCTCGCGGGGCTCGGCGCGAGCCCCGCGGTCTCGCGCTCGCTCTCGTCCTCGTCCGTGACGATCACCAAGGAGGACATTTCGCAGGTCGGCGCGCTGCTGGGCAACGCGCACATTAGCGACTCGGAGATGAACCTGCGGCAGCTCGAGATCAGCAAGAAGGGTTATCCGCCGAGCGGCAAGCAGTCGACGGTCGACGAGGGCGAGGAGAACGACGAGGAGGACGAGGGGGAGGAGGACGAGGACGACGGCGAGAGCGCCAAGCGCGACCGGCCGCAGAGCTACCGCAACCTCACGGCCTCGGAGCAGAAGCCGCTGCAGCGCACGCGCTCGGACCAGGAGCCTGGCGAGAACGGCGAGTCCATGACGGCGGCGTTGCTGGACGCAGCGGGCGAGGACGCGCAGCTGGAGGAGGACCCGGAGGCGCCGTCGACCAAGCGCTGGACCAAGAGCCAGGACGCTGCGCTGCGCGAGTCGGTGCGCATCCACGGCGAGAAGAACTGGAAGGCGATCGCCGAGCTCGTGCCGGGCCGCAACCACGCGCAGTGCCTGCAGCGGTGGCGCAAGGTGCTCAAGCCCGGGCTCGTCAAGGGCCACTGGTCGTTCGAGGAGGACCAGGTGCTGGAGTACCTCGTGACGCAGGGCTGCAACAACTGGGGGCAGATCGCCGAGCGCATCCCGGGGCGCACGCCCAAGCAGTGCCGCGAGCGGTGGAAGAACCACCTGGACCCGGCGATCAACAAGGGCCCGTACACGGAGGAGGAGGACGCGGTGATCCTGAGCGCGCAGGCGCGGCTCGGCAACAAGTGGTCGCAGATCGCGACGCTGCTCAAGGGCCGCACGGAGGACTCTGTCAAGATCCGGTGGAAGTCGCTCAAGCAGAACCCGTCCAAGGCCGCGGCCTCGCACGCGCAGCACAAGAAGAACCAGCAGGCGGCCGCGGCGCAGCAGCAGGCGCGCGCCGCCATGGGCGCCTACGCCAACAACCCGGCGCTCATGCGGCAGCTGCTGCAGCAGCAGCAAACGCTCGATCAGCACAACATTGAGGCCGTGCAGCAGCTCGAGCAGCAGCAGCAGCTCCAGCAGATGCGGCTGCACGAGAAGCTCATGCAGCAGCAGCAGATGCAGGCCGGACACGTCCTGGTAGACGACGGACTCAAGGCCGAGCCGTACGGCGCCGGCCGGGCCATGGTCGCGCCGCAGATGGGGGGCATGATGGGCATGATGCCTGGCCTGCCGACGCCGCCCGGAGGCATCGCGCACTCGCCGGTCCACGAGCAAATGTACACGCCCGGCTACGGCTACGGCCAGTACGAGGCGGGCGAGTACGCGGCAGGGTACGACCCGAGGTATTACCGGCCGTCGAACGCGAGCAGCCAGAGCGCGACGTCGCCTGCCCACCAGCAAGACCACTCGCCGCACGTCGGCGCCAACGGCGACGCGTACGGAGCGCCGACGGTCGGCGTCGACATGGGCCGGATAGGCGACAACCCGCCGCCGGCCGGCGCCTTCTGGGAGACGTACCCGAAGCAGGACTCGCAGCTGAGCCCGCTGAGTCTCCAGGTGAGCGAGTTTCTGTTCTAGACCGCTCGGCGGCGACTCGGGCCGAGCGACGGACCACTCCCTCCCCCCACACAGACTCGAGCCGGCAGAGCGATCCAAGCACTTAATGGACCGACCCAGTGCGTTGTGGAGGAGCCCAGATGAGACCGACGGAGGCTCTGGGAGATGAAGAGAGAGGTGACGGCAGGCGGCGATTGGCGTGTGAGCTGCTGTCGTATCCGCGCGGCTCGTGCCTGTGGGAGGGGGCGAATGTAATCAGGGGCCGCCGCTGGAGAGGTCGACGCTCGGGATACTGCTGTCAAACCGATCGGCGACGAGGACGCGGCCGTGTTCACCAAGCTGCTGGGCGGCGATTTGGAGCTTGAGGTCGCGCCGACGCCTTGGTGAGAAGGCGGACACGCGAGCGAGCGAGAGAGAGAGGAGCAGTATTATGACGGGCGCCGAGCGATCGGACGCTAGTGTATCGTGGCGAGTATGGGAGCGGCCATGTCGCTGTATATAAGGAAGAGTGTATCTACGAGGACATAGCGATACGCACTTCATGGTGCTCTCTTGGTGCTGAGTGGCGTGGTGGCTGAACGGGTCCAAGCGGTTCATTCACACGCGTCAGTCTCCCACGCCACGTCGTCGACATGGACTCCCGCGCCGTCATATGGCCGCGCTAGCGTGCAAATGACTGGTTGATGCGCACACAACAACCGGGAACCCAGCTGTGCCGTTCACGCCGGTCTTGTGTATGTATGTAGCGGGCGGTACGGGTCCATGACGGCCGCATCGGCCTCGCCGCTCGTGGCCGAGTCGGTCGCACCGCATTGCGCTCGGGATCGGCTCGGCTCGGAAATTTGACATTTTCAAATAATTACAAATAGAGTACCGTGTACATTGGTACATGGTACCACATAATAAACCTCGATGTAGCCTTTTTTTAGGTATACAAAAATCAAGTGACAATTGATTAAAACGGGAGAGGTTAGGTTGATAACAAAGTACTGACATATGTACTCGTTATAGGTTTTATCGCAAATGAGGTATATTATATGGTACGATGTACCAAGTAATACTGTACACAGTACCACCATCACCTCTGTAGCGACTTCGGATCACTATCGAGACTCGCACCGAGTCGCCGCCGCCATGGACGCGTTCGACTTCCTCGAGACGCTGCCGAACGCGACGCTGGAGCGGCTGTACGAGGACCCGTGGGCGTGCCAGGCGGTCTTCCAGGCGCTGCCGTCACTGGCGCAGCAGTTCGTCATGCGGCTGCTGGCCTCGGACGCTCCCGTGCCGCGGCAGTTGCTCGAGCAGTGGGTGCTGCCGGTCGGCGGCCGCCCGGGCGACGCCAATCCGCAGATGCCCGCGGCCTTTCACCACGCGCTGGACAAGGTGCGCGCGCTCTGTACGTTGTCCCAGCCGCGTTAGACGCTGACGCAGACGGGGGCTCCGTCGATGGCAGCTCGTGGGCCTGCGCGTCTTCCTGCAGGTGCCCACAGACGCGTTCCAGCCGCACCCGGCCTTCATGCGGCAACTCAAGGTTACACACGCGTACCCCCTTCCTTCTTCCTTCCTTCGCGTGTAACCCGCCTAACCGACCGACTCGTCCGGAGCAGTTCGCGCTGAGCAGCCTGGGCGGCTCGCCGTGGGAGCAGGGCCGCGCCAGGCTCGGGTCCAAGGACGCGGCGGCCGCGTTCTCGGCCGCGGACCTCGAGCGCTACGCGCGCGCGCGCTGGGACTCGGTGCTGCACTTCATGGTCGGCTCGACGGCCGTGCAGGAGCCGCCGCAGTCGGTCGTGGACATTTTGCTGCGCACCAAGCTCATGCGGCAGAGCGCCGACTCGCGCGCGCTGCACATCACGGACACGGGCTACGAGTTCATGCTCAAGGACATCCACGTGCAGATGTGGATCTTCATGCTCGAGTACATCCGCACGCTCGACAACACGGGCACGCTGCGCCAGGAGGACATTCTGCAGTTCCTCTTCCAGATCAGGTGAGATCCTTCACACACACACTGTCACTAAGAGAGAGAGAGAGAGAGAGAGAGAAGAGGGTCCTCTGTAAGGTGGACAGCACCTTCGCGCGCGCATCTGACGGTCGTCGTCTCCCGTCGCAGCTACTGCCAGACGAACGAGTTCTACGCTGTGGCCGACCTGACCAAGACGCAGCAGCTGCTGCTCGGCGACTTTATCGACTTTGGCCTGCTCTTCCGGCAGCGCACGTCCTCGGACCGCTTCTACACGACGAGTCTGGCCGTGAACCTCATTTTCGGCGGCTCGACGGGCCAAAAGCGCACGGCGGCGACGCTCTCGGGCGCCTTCGCCGGCATGCGGCTGGTGCGTCGAGTCACCTGCTTCGAGCAGGTTGGTACTGTGCGCGTTCTCTCGCGGCTAACTCACATGGATGCGGTGTGCTGCCATGACATGCTCGGCAGGGACTCCACTCGCAGCTGGACGCGACGTCCGCGCTGGACGAGGGCTCGCACCTGTCAGTCGTGGTCGAGACCAACTTCAAGGTGTACGCGTACACGACGTCGACGCTGCACATCGCCATGCTGAGCGTGTTCGTGGACATTGTGGCGCGGCTGCCGAACCTGGCGATCGGCTTCATCACGCGCGAGAGCCTGCGCTCGGCGCTCATCCACGGCATCTCGGCGCAGCAGATCTACGACTTCCTCATGAAGCACGCGCACCCGAACATGCGCCGCAACAGCCCCGTGATCCCCGAGAACATTGCCGACCAGATTTATTTATGGGAGGTACGTCCGCTCCGTTCGAGTGGTTTGGTGCGAGGGGCGTGCGGTGGGATGCCGGGCTAATGATGCGGCGGTGGGGACTGGTGACTGGCAGCGCGAGCGCAACCGCATCCAGTTCATCGAGGGCATCCTCTTCGACGGGTTCAACTCGAAGGACGACTTTGAGCAGGTGCGCGAGTACGCGCGCGACCTCAAGGTGCTCACGTGGTCGGACCCGATCCACTTCAAGCTGTCGGTCGCCTCGGCGGGCGTCGACAACGTGCGCGCGTTCATCCAGAACCAGCTTGCGTCCGGTCCCTAGCGTCGACGCCGGCTCAAGGCGGTGCCGAACGTGGTCAAGACCCCCCGTCGCCCCCGGTCGTCGCTCGTCGGGTCGATCTGCCGTTGGTCCGCAGCCGAATCGTTCGCGGCGACCTCTGTCTTGCGCTTCCGGGCGGTTGAGCGAGGAAGAGAGCTCGCCTGCATCTCCCACCGGTCGGTCCAACGAGCGCCACGACGGCGACTCCCACCGAGCGACCAAGCGCCTTTTACGCACACTGCACGCCTACTACCTACACAAAACTGGGCGCCGCCTTGCTCTCGTCGCCCGCATAATAGTAATACTGCTCGCTGCCGCCCTCGCCGCTGTCGACCGCGCTCGGCGCTTGGTCTGCCTCTCCTGCAGCAGGCGGAGCCAGGCGAGCCGCCGCCTTTTCTCGCGCCGCCGCGTCCTTGGACTCCTGCAGCGCGCGCTGCAGCGTGGCCAGCACCTGCTTGCTGCTGGGTCGCTGCGCCGGCGAGTACCGCGTGCACGCCGCCACGAGCTTGACGATCTCAGGCGCGCACGTGTCCGACAGCGTCGGCGACAGCGCTCCCTGCGCGATCAGCTGCAAGATGTCCGTCTCGGGGAGCGCCGACCGGTTCGCGCGCATCAGGTCCGAGAACGGCAGCGCGTGTGAGTCGATCTCCGCGATGAGCACGCCGAACGAGTACACGTCGCCTGCGTCGCGCGAGCCCTTGGGCGTCGCGGCCGGCTCGCGGCCGAGCAGCGCCTCGGGCGAGATCCAGCGGCCCGACCCGACCGCGCTGTACGCCAGCCGGTCTCGCTCCGACAGCACCTCGCCCGCCGCGTTGCCAAAGTCGCTGAACTTGGCGCGCAGCTCCGCCGTCAGCAGCACGTTGCGCGAGTTGCAGTTGCCGTGCGCCACCGGCGGGTGCATCGAGTGCAGATACACGAGCGCGCGCGCCAGGTCCACGAGCATCTGCAGCTTCGCGACGGGCCAGAGGCCCGGGCCAAACACCTGTCCGTCCGCCGCCTTGGTCGGGCGGCTCGTGAGGTGCAGCCACTGGCGCAAGTCGCCTTGCTCCAAGTACTCGGTCACCGCGACCAGGTGGGTTTGCGGCGACCACGCCACGCCGATGAAGGACGCCACGTTCGGGTGCGAAAACTGCGCTTGGCGCCGCAGTTCCGCGCGCAGCTTGTCTTGGCTACTGCTTGCGTCGTTCGCGCCACCGGTACCGGTGGACGTGGTGGGAGGCACGAACTTGAGCGCGACGAGCTGGTGTCGATCCGCCGACGTCGCGTCGGAACCGTCGGACTTGTACGCCGCCAACCAGATCTCGCGCGGGTGCGCCGCCGTCGTCACGCTCGCCTTCCGAAGCGTCTGACGCTTCTGGGACGCCGACAGCGTCAGACAGCGCTTCAAAGAGAACAACCGAAAGTCGACGCGCCACGATTGCAGCTCTTCGTCAACCCAGAAGTTGGCGCTCGCGAGCTGCTGCTGCGGCTGCTGTGGACGAGCGGCTCCCGCTCGCGGAGTGTTGTTCGTATCCGCTACCGCCAAGTCCATCGGCTCCGGTGAGCGCGACAGCGATCCGCTGCTCCCCTCGAGGGTTGGGCGCTGCGTCTCCACGTCGTGATCGCTATCGAGCTGACCAAGCTTGTCGGTATGCGGAGTCATCACAACCGTGTCCATACTGGTCATAACTCCGCTGTCATACTCGCGCTCGTGCTTGGAGTACGTCTTGAGGAAGTAGAAGAAGAGCCCGACCTTGTAGATGAAGTACAGGAAAGGCGCCGCGAGAGACACCAGCACGTACTTCGATGTCGGCCAAATGGAGGACGAGCTGCTGCTTCCACTTCCACTGCTGCTTGAGCTGCTCGACTCGCTGCCTTTGTCATTACGCTTGCTGGTGCTAGAGTCGACGAGGCGGCGTGCAATCGCAGTGATGCTGTGGTCGCTTGTCGGCCGACTGTTGTTGCTGTCAACGCACAGAGAGAACTCGCCAATAGTTGCGACTTGACCGCCTGAACACTTGGAGCCGACCTGTTCTCCTAGCGCCAGCCGCTCAACGCCATTAAGCCGGGAAGCCAGGAACAGCAGCTCTTCCTCAGAGATAGTCGGCATCGACTCGCTCTCCTCTTGCGAACGATAATTGTTGTACAGCACGAGCGACTCCAAGGCAGGAAGTCGCGTCGTAGTATCAACAGGAAACGTAGCGAGCACGCAGCCCTCGATCTCCCTGTAATGTGCGACGCATCGTAAGCTGTCTGGTCATCGCACTGATAGCATGCGCTTCACGCAAACTTACAGGTGTGTCAGGGTCGACGGGAGAAATGGGAGCCCTGTCGAAGTCAAGTCCAGGCCGATAAACGCCCTGCTCAATCCCAACACGCGCGTTGGTCAGTCTCTCCACTGCGTGCACGCGACCAGTGGCTTCCGTTCCACGTACATGGAAGTTAAATAGTCCGCGTCGTCCAGCCCAGCGACGAACTCGACGCGAGTCGCGGCCGCCTCTGGTGCTGCTTCATCTCCCTTCCACCGATCGCCACCGACAAAGGTGCTGCAAGCCACGCACGTTAGCGGCTCCTATCCCCAGCGCCACCGCGTCCGCAAGTCTTCAGGCCACTTACAGCGCTGCCACGTCCCGAGGCGGCTCGATCTGTCCGATAACGGCCGCAGTCTCGCCCTGTGCCACTCGGACGACCCACTCGTTGCCTGCCCAGCCCGCTCCCCAGTCACTCGCCGGCTCGCCAACTGCTTGACACTCGACGAGGCACTCGCCACCGTCTTCTCCAGCGTACGACACGCAAAAGTGCGCGTCGCTCGCGTCCTGCACGCCGCACGTCTGGCCCGAGCGAAACGCGCACACGGCGTCCTGGCGCCCGCAGACCTGCGCGCACGTGCGGGTCGTCCACACGCCGGACTCGGCCGCCACGCCGCATGTCGCGTTCCCTGTCAGCGCCGACGCGTCCACGCCGAGACCCGCGACGGCGACCGCGACTGCAGTCGCCATAACGCGCGGCCGGACGCACGCGCAGCGCCTCCGCCGGCGCCTAAGGCCCCCGTCGCGCATCTCTTCTCCCTGTCGGCCTTCTCTGCCGCTCTCCCACCGCTCCTCGCGGCCGCCAGCGCCTCGCCGCGGCGGCATTTCCCCGCTCGCCGTCGACGCCAAGCGCCGGGTATGAACACTGCGGCGCACTTTCTCGGGGTTACTTTCCCCCTGCGTGCTGCGTGCGGCCTTTCTCGGGGTTTCCCTGACTGCATAGCGAGACCAAGTGTCAGCTCTCGGTGGTCAATCCTTTCCTTCCGCCTAACAGGACGCGCGCGCGCGTGACGAATCCGCCGCGCGGTTATATAGGCCCCCACTATGCCGCGCGGCGCAGGGGTTCAGCGCGCGCGAAACGACTGGGCAAGGTGCGCAAGTTACCTTGGCAACCGCCGCCGCCTCCGCCCCAGACACCCCGGTGCTTCGTGGCTGCGGATCCCGCGATGTGAACGCGCCGCGACCGACAGGACGGACCTCGGAGTCAGACGAATGTACGGCGTCGGAGCCAACGAATTAATGAACTGTGTGCTTGAGAGGCGGACCGGGGGAGTGAAAAAGAGCTGCGGAGCTCTCGCTCGGGAAGGGAAACATGGCGTGGTGGCGGAGACATGTGTCACCTCGAGCGTAAACGCTTACAAAGATCAAGTCAACGGGACTGAAATTTGGATTATACGCGTTTCGCCAAGTCTGTGTCACGACTCGTGACACGAGCAAACCGTGTTGGCGAGATTTTCGTCGACTTCTCGTGAACATAAGTATTCGATAATAACTAAGTAAATAGACTGAGTCGACTTGGAAACCATTTTGTCGATTTTACAAATCGTGGGTGCAAAACTGAATGCACACTATAAAACGCGCAGCGACCAAAATACTGATCGAGCGTGCCACTCTGCGTAGTAACCAGTCCCAAAACACACACTGGCATTGAGTTTCTTTCGCGCTCAACCTGTTGTTTGATACGAAATGCATTCAGTCCAATGCACCTCTTTCCAAAGCAACACATGGCATTTGAGATTTGCACGTTGAGGCAAGTCATCATCCAACCATCCGACGAATAATCAAGAGGCTCACATTTTTGCGGACTACAGTACTTGCTTGTCAAAACGGCGCTAAGTTGACGTTAACGTCGTACTGTGAGTCAAACAATGCACTGTCCAAAACCTTCATAACTCTAGCATCGCGGCATGCACCGACTTCCACTAAAGTATATACCCTCCACAAAATAGCACCTTCATCACTGATGAGTCATCAGCCCATGAAGCCGTCCTGCTCCACATTGTCCTCGTGCTGCGCGACCCAGCGGGTCTTGACGGGCAGAATGTGGCAGTTGATGCGCATGACCTTGAGCCCCTTGGTGACCTCGAGGTCGACCTGCGACCAGTTGTTGCGCTGGTCCGGCATGGTGCACACGTGGCCGACCTTTGGCTGGCCGCAGCGGCCGCACTTGTACATCTTGCGGCCATTCTCGTCCGCGCCGGCGGCCGCGCTCTTCTTGCGGCTGCCGCCCGAGCTGGGCGGCGCCTGCTCCTGGTTCATCTGCTGCAGCTGCTGCTGGAACTCCTCCTCGGGCACGGCCAGGAAGCTCAGGTTCATCTGGGACATGTCCATCGACAGCCCCGTCGAGCGCACGGGCCGGCGCGAGCGCGGCGGCATGCTGCTGCCCATGGACGACCGCCGGTTGTGCAGCGAGCGCACAGCGCCGCTCGCGATCTCCTGCGGCACCTGGAACCCGAACTGGCTGCCGTTCATCGCGGCGGTTCCGTTCACCATGCCGTTGCTGGCGATGCCCATCATGGCTTGCTGCTGCTGCTGCTGCATCTGCTGCTGCTGCTGCATCTGCATCTGCTGCTGCTGCGCGAGCGTCGACGGGTCAAGGAAGCCGCCGAACGGGTTCACATACGGCGACGCGCCGTTCATGCCGCCGCCCGGGGATACGCCGGGCGACTGCTGCTGCTTCGTCTGCTGCGCGAGCATGCGGAACTGGTCCAGGTTGTGCAGCAGGTCGACCGGGTTCGAGTTGTGGCGCGCGTGGTGGCTCGCCGTCGGCCGCTTCCGCTTCATCTTGAGCTCGTTCACGCCCTCCTGGATGCGCTGCGCGCGGTACGCGACCATGTTCTCGCGCTTGCCCATGGCGATGCCCGTCACCGGCATCGCGTTGCTGTCCACGAGCGGCGACTGCGAGGCGTCGGCCAAGGCCGTCGGCGCCTCGCTCGGCAGCTCCGACCACGACAGCTCCTGCAGGAACTCGTCCATCTCCTGAAAACCGCTGGCCCCGTTCGCGGTCGCCTTGTCGGCGTCCGCCGCGTGGCCGCTGAACCCGACCGGCGACGTCACCTCCACGGGTCCGATGGGCATCGTCGGCGGCAAACCCGCCATGACGCCGCCGTTCATCACGATGGACGGGCGCGAGGGCTGTCCGCTCGCGTCCATGACGCCCATGGCCATGGCCGAGGCCGCGAAGCTCTGGATCACGTCCGGGTTCGACCGCACGCGCTTGTGCTTGTGCTGCGGCGCCATGTGGTACCGCACACCGGCGTCGCCGCCCCCGCCGCTGCCCGGCGCACCGTGGAACGCGAACGCCAGCGGCGCGAGCATGTCGCCGCCACCGTCCGGCGCGCCGCTCTTGCCGCCCAGCAAGTCGTTCTCGAACAGCGTCTGGTCCTCCGGCGACGCCTGGAACGCGCCGTTCGCGGCGGCGGCGGCCACCGCCGAGCTCGCGGTCTCCGCGTCGGCCGCGTCGCTCAGGAAGGCGTAGTCGATGCCCAGGCCCTCGAACAGGTCGCCGCCGTCCCCCGCGAGCATCTGGCGCGCCTCCGCCATGAGCAAATCTACTGCAGGTAACTAACTCGCTGATGTTGGTGTTGTTGTCGTTCTTTTTCTTCTCCCGCGCAGGGGGAAGGATTCTATTGTGTTCTTTACACGAATCTAGAACTGACATGCGACGAGAATAGCGTACGGTACAGTACCAGTACTGACAGAAAAAAGAGAAAAAATAAACCTATCCAAAAACCAAATGAAAACGACAGTATGTGTTTGGTTTTTGGAAAGGTTTATTTTTTTCTCTTTTTTCGACAATCTCTGCTGGAGGCAACATAATTTGAATTTTATTTCCCAAGCGGACAGCAAGCTAAAGTAACGCCTGACAGCTCCGAGGGGAGAGCAGTGCCTCCTAATTCGTCGCAACCCGCGCACTGCAACGCTTGCCAACAATAGTCCGATCATTCGTTGAGCGCTTGGAAACACCCACGCTGTTTGTCTGTGAGCAATTATAGCCTCCGCGTCGATGCGATCGTGGCAATGGGCTCAAAGGACCACTTGTTCGCTGATACTGTCATGGGCGACACACTGGGAACGCGAGCTCGATGGCACCAGAAGGCGGAGGCTTTCCTCGCGAAGACCTGGCACGCGCTTAGCGCTGATGCCGGTGGCGCGTACTCCTTGCCGCGGCTACTTCAGTTCCAGTTGTTCATGGCTGCGAGACGCTCGACCGCGTCCGGACCAGCGTCGAAGCACCGCTGGAGGCAAGGAATAGTCGGTGACGCGTGTACTTTGCTGTTGCCGATGTTCAGCCTCGCAGTCACGCTGCTGCTCGACTGCATCCCGCTGCAGTCGCCAAGCGAAGGGGTCGCACGCAACCCGGGCTTCTTTATGCGGAGCATCGCTACCGTCGCCGTCTATACGACGTGCGTGTTGGTGGAAGTGCGGACGTGCGTCTCCGGGCGTGCGCTCCCCTTGCCAACCTTGACAATCGCTCTCGTCTCTATCACGGTGTCCGTCTTCGACATCAGCGCGATGTATGGCGTCGCAAAGGCGTGGGCGTTCCCGATACCGTTCACGCAGCTCGTCATGATGGCGCCGTGGCTGTCGCTCATGGCGTTCTGGACGTACGTTGCCTTGGTCTGGCACCGACACCGACACCGAGCAGCTGCTGTACGGCACCCAAAGTCGACAAGTCGACAGCAACTCGCAAAGATGGCCATGGTCATCAACGTCCAGGCGGAAGGCAGCTTCCTGTACCCGATCTACTACTACGTCTTTCTGTCGCTCGGCAAGCGCAAGCATCACGTGGCGCAGTTCTTCCTGTCGCTGCTGCTGCCAGCCATCAAGCTCATGCAGAAGAAGCGCCTGATGGCCGTGACGACCCACATTCGCGACCTGCAGCCGCTCTTCATCGCGATGAACCCCGAGCTGTTCAGCGCGCTCTTCACGCTCGCGTGCATGCAGAACTCTGGGTCGACCGCCACGACCGTCGTGCTAATGGCCATGGACTTTGCGCACGCCTGCTACAGCCTGTTCGAGATTCACCGCACCGAGGAGGGGCTCACCGCGCTCATGCACAAGCTCGGAGGGTCTCGCTCCCATCTTGTGGACGTCGCTGCCTTCGTCGTGTCGAACGACCCGAAGTACCGGCTCGAAACGATCGAGAACAGCCAGGTGCGGAGTCACGAGCGCCGGCGACTGAGCGAGAGCATCAGCGGGTCGTATCGAAACCTCCTCACTCTGCCTGCTCGGCCATTACGTAGAGTCAACGCGCATCGGGACCTGGGATTGATTCGGCGTCGACTCTCACTCATGACAGCCGGGAGAGCTGTCATTCCAGTCGCGTCACCGGCAGCCAGCACTAAAGCCGCCGGGTCTCTATCGAAGCTCCGACAGCTTGCCGGCGCTTTCACCACCCAGAAGGACAAACTCGCGGGGCTGCTTCGGACGAGACGGCGCCGCAACATTGACCGCCGCGTTCTTCCCTTGATGCCGACAGTCGATGGAGCGCTGCAGCTGGCTCAACCAACAGCGGTCGCTCGAATTAGACCCGCGTGTTCATTGCTCAACACCGGCCAGCCAACGGAGATCGACATTTCCACGCTGACAACCGAGGAACGCGGCCAGCTCGTACGCGGCACACTGCGACTGCTGCGCGTGGTCGAAACTCTGCTGCTTGTCGAGTACATCGAGGTGCTCATTCCCGTCGGCTACTTCGGCTATTTGCAGGCGATGTACCGGCTACCCAACCGCGCGTACTACCCACTGCTTCGGACGATGGATGATGCCCGACTGGCGCAGATATCGCGGAACCTGGCGCTGTTCGGTGTACTGCAGCTGCTGTCGTTTGTGATGCTACAAGCGACGCTCTCGAGGCGCCTGCGGCTCGCTCCTGGCGCGCAGCTTGCGTTTGCGCTCGGCTACAAGCGAGAGCTCGTCGTCTGCATGCTCACGCTGTGGGGCACCGTGACGCTCCAATCTTCGGTGGAGCACCTTGGCCACGACTACAGCTTCTCGTTCTCGTGGCTCCACAGCAAGACGCCGCCAAGTTGATGTTAATGTCGCCATGCTAATGTCGCAATGGCAGCCCCAAAGTGGCAGCCCTAAAGTGGCAGTCCCTGCATTCAAGTGGGCCACTCCGTTGTGTTGTTGCTGACAGGAAGAGACTACGTTTGACACCCTAGACATTCCCCATACGGTGTTGTCCCAGTCTCCCAGGCAAAGTCCAGAGCTGTCTCGAGACATGCAGCGACTCGTGCAGTGGCTGCTGGACAAGCGCTGCGTCTCGATCTTGGCGTTCTTGGACTGGGGCGAGATCTCGGGCGTGGCGGCGCAGCAATGGATGCTGCCATTGTTTCGCGAGTACCCGGAGCGCGTCGACTGGGCCGCGCTTTGCCGCAACTACAAGAGATGGATGCGCCAGCTGGTAGCGGACAACGCTCACCGAGTCGACTGGAGATCTGCTCAAGCCCAATGGACTCGGGACGGCCAAAGCTCTCTTCCTGGGCTTCTCGACCACGTTGAGCGTCTCGACTTCCGACTGCTGTGCACTCAACCCGATCAGTGGATGCTGCCGCTGTTCGAGCAGCACCTGGACAAGATGGATTGGGAAGGCTTCTTTGTGAGCATGAGGTTCCTCCGGGGCGACGACTGGCGTACAGAGTTCGTAGTCGCGAACATGAGTCGCGTCGGCATGCCGTTGCTGTGCGGCAACCCGAGCGAGTGGATGCTGCCGTTGTTCCGCGCGAATGTCGACCATATCGCTTGGACCAAGTTGTCAGTGAGCCCAAGGGACTGGATGGCGTCGCTGTTCCGTGGCTACCCAGACCGCGTGGAATGGACAGTGCTGAGCCGCCACACAAGCCGCGACTCGCTCGATCTCATGGTGGAGTTCGCCGACCGATTGGACTGGGAAGTCGTGAACAAAACCTTGCGCAACTGGATGGCGCCTTTGCTTCAGAGGAACGAGGAGCGCGTCGACTGGAAGAAGCTGAGCGCGAAGCCGCAGCAGTGGATGCTCCCAGCGATCCAGACCCACCCTGACAGATTCGACTGGGAGCTCCTGAGCTCGAATGCGCGTCGGTGGATGCTTCCCGCATTCTTGGCGAGCCCGAGTCGACTGGACTGGCCCAAGCTCATGGAGCAGCACGCTTCATGGATGGAGCCCTTGTTCCGCAACAACGCAGACCGCGTCGACTGGAGCGCGCTCTGCGAGCTGCCAGACCGCTGGATGGTCCCGCTTTTCGCCAAGTACCCCGAGCGCTTGGACTGGGGGAGACTGCGGCTCCGCATGGAGTCCTCGGACCGGGCTTGGCTGAAAGCTCTGGAGAGGCTGGAACCTCGTCGCGGAGGAAAGAAGCCGCGCATGCGAACACGATCGGGCGGCGTTGGTGCTGGTACCAAGCGCCAAAAGCGGTCTCGTTGACGAAGGGCAAAGTGACGGAGAGCATAACGCTGCGGCAATACAGGTTATCGAGCGCAGATTTCAACTACACCAGTCCCAAATGCATGCACTTACGAGTCTGCAGCGTCCAGAGCCATACAACCTGCCGGTTCCAACACAAGCATCCGCTTTTTCAGCCAGGTTTCTAACTGCTTGGCGAGGCAGCTTGATCGACTCCACCCGTTCAGGAATCTTGCTGAATTGATTCACCGTTTTCGGCGATTAGAATAGCAGATCCCAATCAACTCGCTCAGGATGCTGGCCCAGACCAGACACCGTCAGAGTTGGTCAAGTGTTTGCTAATCATCAACTCTTGCGGGTGTGCGCTCAGTGCATCCCAACTCTGGAAACGCGTGCATAATCTGGCAGGATCGACTTTGTTGGGTCCTTTTATCTGATCTTCTCGAGTAGGAGTGTATCTCTGAGAGAACACTCGCTGTTGGACGTCGCCGTTGCTGTTTAGGGACGTGAAGCGCGTGAAATGGATGCTTCCCGTTGTGCTCGCACTTCCAAAGCGATTCGACTGGATTGTACTGTGCTCAGATCCACACGAATGGATGGTGAATGCCTTGCTGCCCTACCCGAAGCGGCCGAACAGGTCCAAGCTACTGAAGAAGTGCGCACTGTTGATGGAGATGCTGGTCATCTCGGCGGCGAATACAGCTTCACATTCGCGCGGCTTCATAGATGACTCTTGCATCCGCATCAAATGTCAGCCATTCACTCCAACTTCAATCTGCGATCCAATTATCCATTCTAACAGGTGCTACACTGTTCACGCGACTCGGATATCTCGTTAGGTCGAACTTGAAGCAGATGAAGACACTCTCGTATTGTTTTTCGCGGGTTTCTTGCCACTTTCGCGCGTCAGCTTTTGGGAGCCTGTATCCTGTTGTTTGTTGCAGTGAACTCGGTCATCACATCACCATCATCACCACCATCATCACCATCATCATCATGCGCGTTCATACACGACTCAAGTGGACACGGCGCGAGCGAGAGTTAATCCGTTGGTCATTCGATTCCTGTAACTTGTCGGAGTGTAATGGACGAGAGCGCGGCCAGCGAAGCCGCCTCCTCGTCAGCAAATAATAGTGGTGGTCGGCGTTACCACTCAGTGGCCTGCTGCCGCATCCAGCGGCAGGTGGGGAGCAGACCGGAACGCGTAGCGGGGAAAGAGGCACTTCGTCGGTGCCTCACGCCACGCATTCCTTCTCACTTGTGCTCGTGTCTGAGCAGCCGCTCCGCGGGGAGAAAAGAATGGTAGACGACGACGTCGACGACGTCGAGTCGAAGAGACGCTTGTAGATCGTTCCGCAGAGCATCATGACTGTCAAAGAGCCCAACAACATCGGAATTAGCCTTGTGTTCACAGAGATGGCGAGGTCCTGGTGAGGACAAAGTGAGCTTACCTTTTGCGGATGCCGAGTCGACAGTCTTCTTGCCGTACAACCCTGCAGAACGACAGCAACCGCGAGAAATGTCAACTGGGCTGCCACAGACCGAACAATGAATATCACGATGCAGCTAACGTACTCGAGTCTGCAATCAACTCGTGGTGGAAGTTGCCATGCCCACAGTCGCACGGAGCCGACGCTCCGCGGGTCACTGCTGACTGTCCGTCGCTGTGTTGAACACGGTAGATGCAGCACTTTCCCGGACGGCACAGCTTGCACTTGCCGCGCAAGTCGCCCTCATTGTCTCGCTTAAAGACGACGTAGTCGATCAGGTCTGTAAGAAGAGTAAACCGCTTGAGCAAGAGGCATTATAGCATGACCATTGGAGAGGACAATGGGTTGACATACCTTGCGGGACACCCTTGAATGTCGTCGTTTCCAGCAAGGTATCTAAGTTCGTGCGCACGTAGTCCGCACAAACGTCCATCAGGGACGGCGGGGATTGTGGGCCTGTGTTGCATCAAAACACGGATCAGTGCTCTGTATATCCTCCTCACCGACGAGCGTAGCAAACCGTACCGATGTCGATGGAGTAGAGATCCTGCAGACGGTCGGTACCGTCGTAGCCACCAAGCAGGTACATTTTTGTACCCACGACGACGGCGCGGTGGAATGTTCGGCTGCTCGGAATGCTTCCAGAGGTGCAGATCTCGCTCCACGTGTTGGTTACTGTCATTCCAAACGAAAACATGAGAACCAATGGTCGATAAATGGCCTGTGCATCGCAACCAACACGAAAGCCAGGGACTTACCGAGATCGAGCCGCTGCAGGTCGTTGAATCGGCTGTGAGTCTTGTCGACACCGCCGAATACGAACATGTTGTCGCCGTAGATGACTGCCGTGTGTCGGTACCGGTGCGGTGGGCTGACACCGCGCGTCTCCATTTTCCGCCACTCGCGAGTCACAAAGTTGTACTCGTACAGGTCGTTGAGCGTGTCACGGCCGTCCCAGCCACCGAAGACGATCAGCCGGTTGCTCGTCAAATGAACGACACCGCTATGCCCAAAGCGACGCGACGGGATCACGCCCTTGGCGTCAATGCGGTTCCAGCGCTTGCGCTCGAGGCTGTACTCGCACAGGTCGTTAAACCGGCTGGACCCGTTGTAGCCGCCGAAGATGTAGATGCTCGACTCGTGCAGCGCCATAATGTGGTCCGTGCGCGCCTCCGGCCGCTTGTCCGCGACGCTCGGCATTTCGTCCCATCGGTGGCTCTCTACGATGGCAATCTCAGTGAGCAACCAACCCATTGACGGGCGACAGCACCACGAGGAACGCACCAAAGTTGAAGTAGAAGAGGTCGTTGAAGTAGTTGCCGTCGCGACCGTCGTACCCGCCAAAGAGGAACATGCGGTTTTCGTGCATGACACCGAGCGCACCAGAGCGCCGTGGGGGCATCGCCCCCTGCGTCTGCACCTGCGACCACAGGTTCGTGTCTGCGCGCAACAATATCCGTTAGCGATCCCCTCGCATAGTCAGTCAGTCCTGCAGCAAGGGAGCGTACCCATGTCGAACTGGTACAAGTCCTGCTGCCTCCGCCGCCGGTCGGTACCGCCGAAGACGTATACGCGTCCGTCTGTGTACCATAATGATCATCTCTGTCAGCGTAACCTCGGCTACGTATCCAAGCGCCAAAGCCCAAGCAGCGCGCACCTGTGCTCGTGACCGTGTGGCCCGTGCGCGGGCTGTAGACGTCACCCTGCGGGTTGAGTTTAACCCAGGCGCGCACCTCCAGCCGGTTGGCGGCGCTCCACTCGGCCGCGTGGGTCCCCGTCGGTGCCTTGCCGCCCGTGCCGAGGCCGGCGTCGCCGCCCAGCAGCAGCTTGGCGCTCGTCTTGATCGCCGCCATGCCGTCCGCGCGCGGGTGAGAGTCTGTGTGGGTCCGACGGGACAGGAGGCGCCTCGACGTCGCGCGGAGCGCTCGATCAATCAAATGGCGGGCGTCCTTTGCCGGCCAACAGGCGCTGCTCCTCTGGCGTAACGAAGGCCGCGGGCTGCGATGGCGCGCGACTCCGTCCACGAGGAGGCGTTTCCCTCACGCGTCCGTTTTCGGATCTCCCAGATAGATGGAAGGCGATCGCCGCGGGTGTGGGATCTTGCGCCGTCGCCGCGCCCTTTTGGCCGCTAACGAGCCGCGGAGGTTGCCGCGCCCCTTTAGGATTCTATACTGAGCGTCCGGTCGAAAGCCGTTGGCAACTTTCCTTCTGTCGTTGCTGGGGTTTCCGCGCTTTTTGCTGGCTTTTCTACAGAGTGATGGTCGTTTCCACTTGGCGTTCGTATGCGAGAAGCTTGAAGTCACTTGCTCCACGACTTCCGCACATTTTCGGAAACACATGGAACGCCAAGAACGGTACACTGGGTACAATACCGGTACTCCTTTCGACGGATCATTGAGTTCATTTCAAATACCGGTTTATCCGGTTCTACCGTTCTCTACGGAACTGTAAACTCGATGTCAGATGAGAGGCTGAGTCGCTTTCATAGTTATGCTATTCGATAGGTATCACTGTACCCTTTCCGGTACAAACCTGTACCACCTTTCGGTATAGGTAAACCGTCCTCGTTGATCCCGATTGACCGCATAGCGAAATGGTCAAAAGCCTCGTGTTTGGGCGGTTATCGGATCCCGTGCCCTTTCCAACCTAAGTGCAAAAGTTTCTTCGCTGTGTTGCAAGCTCTTCTTTGATGTCACCTCTTATTTCAACAAAAGGACCGACCAACGTAGAACGCAAGCGATTGCCGTCGCGGTGTCGCGACCCGTTCACCAAGCGGCAGCTCGCTGTGAAGACTGCGCATCAGGCGCCGCATTGCCAAGACTTTATCTTGGCTCCAGAGCGGTGCGAAACGTTTGATGCTGCGAGGCAATCGTAACCAGGGTACACTTTTTTGTATCACATCTGGGTCATGGTGTAACCGTGGTCCGATATGGGTACACTTCCCAACTGTATCCCTCGTTGGTTAGGGTTATCGAATCATCCAAATCAGTAAGTTACACGTCTTCTCTATAAGGTTTGCAGAACGTGTACTACTATTACTAAATAGAGGGCCAGTCCGATCGACAAAATCGGGTGCGCTGGTCGTCTTTCTCTCGATACACCACCACGCATATCATTCGATACAATAGCCAAGTGAAAATCCGTGCGCGGACCCGAAAATATACAAACGCCAAGTATAAACGGCGCTCTGGAGCTTCCCGCAGCATGGCCAGACAGACCGCTGAAGCGCGCGCTCATTACCGCTTCCTTCGTCTCTAGACCGACGACCCCGTCGCCCCCACGCCCTCAAGCTAGCAGCGCGGAGACTCATGCAGGCGCGGCGCGTCCTCGCGGCCCTGACGGCGGCCTTCTGCGCGTTCGCGGCGGCCCAGGCGGCCGACAGCAGCAGCAGTGGCAGCGCCAACACGGCGGTTGGCAGCGGCTCCGAGAGCCTGCTGGAGCTGCTGCACGAGGTGCAGGACGCCGTGGCGGCCGACCCGGACCTGGCCGAGATGTTCAACATCACGGACGCGAGCCAGATGAGCGAGGCCGAGCTCGAGGAGCTGCTGCGCGAGATCCTGGACGTGTCGAGCGTCAGCGCCAGCGGCGAGGCGAGCGCCTCCAGCTCCTCCGAGGCGGACAACTCCTCGACGCCCGCACCGGCCGCGAGCATACCCTCGGCCTCGTCGGGCAACGCGGCGCCGTCCTCTCGCGCGCTGGCGACCGTCGCGCTCGTCGCCGGCGTCTCCCTCGCCAGCGCCGTGCTCGTCTAGTGCTTGTTCCCGTCCGGGTGAGCGCCGAGAGCGGACGCCCGAGGCGTTGCAGCGAGAGAGAGAGAGAGAGAGAGAGAGAGAGAGAGAGGGAGCGCATGCTGACCAGGAAGACCCTCCTGTCGTCCCGCCTCGTCGTTCGTAATCGCCATTTCGCTTGGGAAACGCGCTCTGTCTCGAGCTGCATTGTTCTGAATCTGTTGGTGGGTGACAACGTAGACGCCATTTCCCAGGAATGGGCGACTGCACTGTGTTCATTACGGAATTTGTATGGCAAAGAGCAAGCTTTGGATCCGACAGTTGGTGCCAGTCACCGCACCTCCGGAGCCACTCGTCGATTTGCCCAGATGGAGCGACATCTACCGGCCTCGGTAGAGCACCCTCCGTCGTCGACGAGTGCCAGACCTCCAGACAAGACTGGGCAGCCTGAAGCGAGCGGAGCAAGCGCGATCCAAGGGACTCCTTCGTCGCCTGCGCGTTTCCCCTACCCGGCGAGCGGCACGCAAGAACCAAGCGTGCGCTCATCGCCCGCCACCGCGTGGACAAGCACGGACGAGTTGATGGCGCGCGAGAGCTGCTCCAAGACGGTCTTCCAGCGACAGCGCTCAAGGTGGCTTTGTGTCTCGGGCTATAGTGAGACCCCCCGACTGTGTCGGGCCGACAGGCTAGGCTTTCGTTGCGTAGCTTGTTGTACAAACTGTAGCAGTTCACTATAGTATATATTTGCACAGTGTCTACTGCCTGCCAGTGTATTGGGTACACCACGGTCGGCGGCTGGGCTGTCTCGATCGCTTCTCACTCGCGCTCACGCTCCGTCAACGCAAGGCGCGACTGTCCGACAGTACCGACCCCACGCTAAGGCAGATGCCCTCGCTCCTCAGGGTCTTGGTCGTCGTCTCGGTGCTGCTGAGCGCCGTCGCGTGGCTGCTCGCGGACGCCGCGACGCCCGCGTGGGTCGCCGACTGGGCCAACAACCGCGAGGTCATCGCCAAGTCCGTCCAGGGCGTCCCGGAGCTCGAGCAGAGCGCCAAGGAGTTCGCGGCCACGGTGGACGCGGCGATCGCCAACGGCACGAGCGACGTCGAGCTGACCAAGATGCTCATGGATTTCCTCGTCGAACTCGACGACGACGCGCCCAGGGCTTCGTCGCGGCCAACGAGACCAGCAGTGGCAGTAGCAGTAGCAGTGGATTGCTCTCGCTCGGAGACGTTGCTGCGTCTGACACTGGCAGCTCTAATGCAGCGCCGGCCTCCTTTGCTGGTCGCTACGTGACGATCGTGGCGGTTCTCGCTGGGATCGTCGCCCTCGTGGCTTAGGCAAGGTACCAGATCGTATAACTTCACTAGCGACAAGAATCTCCGTTAGACGTTGTCATAAAGCTGCTCCATCACTGTCATCTCAGCTTGGAGCTCTCTGTATGACGCCGCGTTCCCAGTTACTACACCAAACCAGTCACAAGGGTGACGCATGCATGGCCTTCGTCGACGACTCGACCGGCGATCGTCCGTCCTGCCGCCACGACCGATACGAATGCCTGCCGATGACATCATGGCAGCTCCCGCAACCAATCTCAGTCAGTCTGAAGGCCCCACGACTTTAGATATCCCATGCTCCGCTGGAGAGTATTATCAGAGCATCGTGTGAGTTGTATGTGTAGAAATCGAGAAGAGAGCCGCCGCCGCGACCTATATCCACCCCCATGAAGGCCAGTCACATGGATCCTCGGCGGCTCTTGGGCATGTCGTCGTCGCGCCGGTCGCGGATGATGACGACGGAGGCCACGGCGTTGCTGTTGCCGACGCTATTGCCGTTGCGGCGCCGATCGCCGCGCAAAGGAGTGCTCTCGTCCTTGCTGTCGAAGCCCTTGTGGGCCGACGGGTGCGTGTGGTGCTGAGGCGACAGCGGCATGAGAGCGCCGAAGTGGCCGCTCGTGAGCGCTCCGCGCTGTGACAAGTGGTGGTGGCTCTCGCCCGTGGCGCTTGCTTCGCCATCGCATGACGCGTCGTCGTCGTCCTCGCCATGCTTGGACAGCAGGTAGATCCCGACGATGATGACTGAAGGCAGGCGTGATGCAAACGTTAGATGCCGAGTCGTTGGTCTAGTACGCATCCAAGGTGCAGGCAGACAGACTGACGTACATGCCAACGCGATGGGCAAGCAGACCCACTCAAAGACAGTGAAGCGCGCGTACTTCTCGTAGTATACGACACCACCGATGACGCTCGACTACGGACAGATAGCAACAGAGGCACAGTGAGTCTCTCGCTTCAGCACGACGTAACGCTTGATCCACCGGAAGAGAGAGAGAGAGAGAGAGAGACGCACCCCGATCCAGAAGCACTGGAACATGGGGAAGACGCTGAGCGTATCCCCCGCCATGATGGCGCGGTTCAGCAGGTCCGTCTGCATCACCAGCGTGCAGATCATGCCGCCCACGAATAAATACGTCGTCAAGAACACGAACTGGTTCTCGCCGCCCATCGTCAGGATCAGCAGGATCGACGCGCACTGAGGTCGCGGCGTCCGTCACACACAACAACCACCTAGTCTGTTAGTCCCTGGACACGGGCTCTCAGTCAATGGCGAAGGAACGATCTCTGACGCACCTTGGCGAGCAGCACCGAGAAGGAGCCAAAGATCCCCGAGGCCGTCGCGTACAGGAACGGCAGCAGCCGGTACTTGTTCTCGTTCATGGCGCGCGGCAGCCGCGAGATGGCCTCTACCTGTCCGAAGATACCGCCGAGTACGGCTGTCTATACTCGCAGGTAAGTAGTTATATCGTTAGCGAGACTTGGCAAATGATAGGTAGCGGTTGGCCCTGTGCCCCCCAACGCACCATAACGCCGAGGTAGATGAGGAACCCGAGCTGGAAGAACTGCTTCTCGAGCTCCAGCAGCGTCATCTGGTCGTCCGGCTCGTTCACCACCGTGCTCAGCACCACGCCGATGATGATCAGCAGCGTGCCCGCCACGTCCGTCAGGGTCAAGATCTGCATTTGTCCATCCACCCAGCACGTTAGTAGCGATCTATGGTCTCGCTGATCATGCGTATAAAGCGCCGCAGCAAGGGAAAAGAGACACGCAGCGCCGTGTATGATGGATAGGTACAATAGGATGGAGGGATCACTCACCTGGCCGAGCCACAGGTGCGCGAAGAAGACATTAGCCAGCACCGTAAACCCGCCGCCTACCGACGCGACCAGCGCCTGCGGAGCGAACCTGTGCGCGGCGTGGCGCGTTAGTGTCCAACACTGATCGGAGACAGGGACATCCCTAATACTGGCCACGCACCCGAGCGCCTCAAAGTCGCCGATGGCGCCGAGCACGATCAGAATCATGCCGACGATCCACACTGGCCGCGTGTAGTACGTGCGCCGCGCGAACACGGGCCGGTCCTCCTCCTGCGCCACTCCCGAGCGTTAGCTGCTGCGGGTCCTCCCTCTCTTCCAGCGAGACCCGAGGGCCACGCGGCGAACGTACGCGGACGTGCGAGAGCTTCTGCACGTTGACGCCGAGGTTCGAGAGCACGGCCGAGCCGACGACGATGCCGAGCCCGATCCACTTGTACTCTGGGTGCTCGGCGTCCGCGTCCGCGTCCGCGCCGCCCGCGGGCGCCGCCAGCTGCCGGAGCATCGTCTTCAGCCTCTGCGCCTGCCGATGGATGACGCGGGTCCGGGATTAATTTTAACGCTCGCGGCCGCGCCGGTCGTCGCGGAAGGTCGAGGCGCGCCAACCGTCGCCGCTGCTGGTCTCGTGGTGGGTTCAGTGAGCCACTAAGGGCCGCTGCGGGGCGCAGGCGTCGCCCGGAGAGCTGGGGACTCGCTGCTTATTCGCCTTGGAGCTGTCCGATGGACTCGTGCGGAGCTCCTTGGTGGGGAGCACGACGCCGCCGGTTGCGAGCGACGACTAAAAACCCTCTTTATCTCGATACACGCATGGATTGTTGAGCAGAGACGGGCCGCGTGTGAACTGGAACGCGCGGATTGCGCCGTGTTTGGCGCCCGCCAAAGCCGATATGGTTGAACTGGCGACAGATCTATCGTGTATGAGAGGGACTGGCGACCTGAGTTGGGGGGGGACAGACACGACGCGGTTGGTACTGCTTTAATTATTCCAGTGCGCTGCATGCACTGTTATAGAATGTATCAGCTCCTGATTTGATCCATGGTCTACAGAGAGAACTGATCTTATGGTCGCTCTGGTTTATGTTGTATCAGTGCGCTGTGACTTGCGACGTGACATCACTGCCAGTTGCACAAGTGACGCAGCCATCTGCGGCTTCAATGCAACCAAGACTACCAAGTCCGACAAGTGGCCGTCGCAAGCTTACCGCATCTTCAGTGGTGAGCAGTTCTCAACCACGGGTCGAAAGGAGTCGTCCACCGTTCACAGGCGCTCAATGCTGTCTTATTCCGAGTCGGGAGAGGCCTAGCGATCGTCCGTGTAGGAACGACAGGTTGTGGTTACGACGCTTTGAGACATGGACCTGCATTCGGCTACCAGTAGCCCATGGAGTCGTTCCAGCGGATCCAGCGGCGCTGGCGGTGCCACCCGAAGCGCCTTCGTTCGCGTCCATAGTAGCGGTCGAACCCTCGCGACGAGCGCCACCAACTGTGGTGGCTGTGCCCGTACCACGACATGCCAACGACCAACTTTCGCTCAGCGTCAAACGCGCTCACTTTGGTTGGCACACTGACGTCGTCCACGACCGAGGCGGCGCTAGTGCTGGCTCGACCTTCGTGCTCACGAACTGTCAGCGGCACTCCGAAGGTCTGGACGATCCGAGGCTTGCGTCCGCTGTAGGTGACAGCAGCCTCCCCGGCTGACTTGACCGTGAGAAGCTCCAACGCCCGAACTGCCGCGTCTCCCCTTCCAGCAATGCGAACGCGAGACATGAGCGTCGCGAGATTGGAGACGTCGACAGAGCCATCGCCGGCGATGTCAATCTCGTGGTACTCGCTCGTCGCCTGTAGGTCTGCGTTCGGGTCGATATCTAGCGTCTTGAGCTCCACCGCTACGTGGCCACCGCCAGCGATCCTCGTTCGAAGGTACCCGACCGTGACTTCGTCTCCAATCACGGCCGACTCTCCGCCTCCAACGACGCTGATCTTCATACTATCGGCTGTAAACGCGCCGGTATCAAACGTCACTCCAGTATCGCTGCCTGCACACGATACCTTCGCTTGGCCTTGCACAGAGATGCGAGGTGCGACGATGTGCACTTTACCACCCATCCAAGTGCCAACCCTGAGGTCTTCGAAGGTCAGTCCGACGCGGTCCAGCGCCGTGGTCGAGGTGGTGACAAACAACCGTCGGTTTGCGACCGCTGACAGTCTGACAGAGCTCTTTCTCGACCGCTCGATCGTCGCAAGAGCGCTGCCATCGACTACGACGTCGCCTTCCTGGCTGGACGCGAGTCTGCGCAGCAGGGACGGCCGCGGGAGTACGATCTCAGTCAGCAGGTGCGCATCGGAGAGACTGGGAGGGATGGTAGAAAGCCCGTCAAAGCCGATTTGCACGCGGTACGGGATCTTGGCGGTCACGTTGAGCCGCTCGAGCATCTCGCGCGAGTCACTTGTCACCCTCAAGACCGCAACGAGTGACCCGGCAGTGTCGACGCCGTGCTCGCGTGCGAACTGCGGCAGGTCGTCGACTACCGAGATGTAGGCGAGCCCAGGCGAGGAGAGCTTGAGATCGTCGAGTGGTCTGGAGCCAGACAGAGCCCACGCCTTCTCCAGCTTCTGGTTGTCGGCGATCGGAGCGGAGACAGGTTGGACGACCGAGCTGCGAACATCGTGCCAGAGACTCCGACGGGACTGCACGAGGCTGCTGGATACCAGGGGAGATGGCGTTTGGCGCGAGACCTGGCGGCTGAGGCGAAGCGCCAACATCGCGCACGAGCAGGAGGAGGAAGGAGGTGGCTTGGAGCTGGCAGATTTGGAAATGAAATTCAAGTCGTGTGCTGTTCGAAGATGCTCGCAATACTGTGAGAACAAATAATATAACGTTCGATGCTTTCTCAGCTCAAAGATATATCAATAATATTACTTGTATAATATACTATTAACATAAATTTATATCGTTATTAAAATTAATGACTAGGAATGACGGTGCAACATCCAGCATTCCCGTGCATCATCCGCTTGATTATTCCCCAGCGGCGCGCTTTCCGTTTGTCTAGTCACTCGCCCTTGGCATCGCTACCGAGTCAACAAGAGCAGTAAAGACAAGCGAGACGAACCGTCCAACGCGAACGCTGTCAGCCTTCATGCGCGCTCGCGTTGTGCTTTCGGTGCCTCCATTGTCGACTGGAAATGACGAGGAGAGCAGCAGCAGCGTCAAGCTAGTGCTGGCTAGCGACACACATGTGGCTGGCGCCACACATGAACACTGGAGCAGCAATGGCACTGCACCGCCTCCGCATTGGACGCCGGCGCGGGTTATAATCTACCGGCGGATGCGCAGCGACGCAGCCTGGGCAGCGATCACCTCTGGGCGTTCGCGCTGACTCGCAGCCTTGCGCAGGCGGTGGGCGACCTCCAGCGACGTCGGCCGCTCACTCGGGTTGCGCGCCAAGCACTCGGTCGCCAGCTGCTTAACTGCGTCGGGGCACGTTACGCGAAACGTCGGCTTCCAGCCTTCGGCCACGATGTGGTGGACCAGCACGTCCTCGCTCATGAGCACGTTGCTGTCGCTGCGCGCCAAGCTCCGGTCGCGAAACGGGATCTCGCACGTGTCGATCTCCGAGAGCACGACGCCGAAAGCGTACACGTCCGCTGCCATCGTGGAGCTCCGCCCGCCCGTCAGCACTTCGGGCGCCATCCACCGACCGGTGCCCTGCGCTCGGCCGAACCACCCGCTGTCATCAAAGCTGTTGTCATCGCCACTGTTGCTGCTTCCGTCGCGAACCGCGCTGCCACCGAGCTTCTTGGACTCGCTATCGCTTCCGCTGTCACGGTCATCCCTCCTGTTACTCAAGCCGCTGTCGTTCTCGTCTTGCACGTGCGCTGCGCCATCCACGACTGGAAGGTACGAGTCTTTGGCATACCTCGAGAGGCCAAAGTCCCCAATCTTGGCGGCCATATTCTCCTGCAAGAGGATGTTCCCCGACTTCAGGTCCGAGTGGACCAGCGCCGGGCTCAGCGAGTGCAGGTAGACGAGGCCTTCGATCACGTCGATCGCGATGCGCCACTGGTACTTCGTCCACGTCCAGACGCTCGAGAACTTGTTGCTGCGCACTTGCTTGACCTGGTCCAGAAAGGCGCGCAGGTCCCCCTTTGGCAGGTACTCCATCACGAGCTGCACGTCGCGCTCCTTGGTCCACGCAACCCCTCGGAAGCTCACGATCCTCTTGTGCTCTAGCCGCATGTGGATCTTAATCTCCTCGACGAACCGCTGGGTGGCTCGCCGAGTAGTCGTCGCCGCCGCCGCCGCCGAGCTGTGGCTCAAGCCGTTCGACAGCTCCTTCAGATGCTTCAACACCACATCCCGCCCGCGGTACTGGGCGAGCCATACTTCGCCGTACGCGCCAGTCGCCAGTTGCTTGGACTTGGTGACAGCGTCAAAGTCTATCCGGTGCTCCAGCAGCGCCTCGTCCGCCCAGATCGACTGGGTTGACCACATCAAGGACGACAGCGTCGTACTGCTACCTGGCATGTCCGAGGATGACGCGTACGAGATCTTGCTCTGGCTCGCTTCGAATGGGGCCGCTGGCGTACTGCTGTTGCTCTGTTCCTGCCGAGATGGACCCGGGGACGGATACAATGGGGGTGTAGACGGCGACTTCGATGCCTTCGCGCCTTGGCGCTGATGCTCAGAGCGCATCTCTTCTCCGAAGGAGCCGCGGTGGAGCTTTGTGATATAGATCGAGTGGTCTTGGTCGTACTCCAGCTGCGTCTTGTCGTCGGGGTGGAGCCGTCTCTGAGCGCGTCGCTGCTCCAGTGCCTTGGCCTCTGCTTGCGCACTGGATGACGCGGCAGACCCTTTGCTCTTGGACGCGGTGCGCTCTGACCCGACTCGGAACGGATTCGCCGGTAGCGAGTGCCGCCTTGGCGCTACGCCCACCTCTTCGTACACAAAGTCTGGGTCGAGTTCGTCCGCGCCGTCCTCATCTTCGTCGTCTTCGTCGTCGTCCTCGTCGTCAGTCATGAGCACACCGGTCGGCAGCTCGCCTTGGACCCCACCGGGTGAGATTCCAGCCTGGCCGCCGTACGCTAGCGCCACGTCCCGCCGACGCTGCTTCCGCAGTCGGTAGCTCTTCATATGGTGCTTGAAGCAGTGCGTCCACACGGCGAGCGACTTGGCCGTCACGGCCTTGAAGTGCTCGTCCTCGGGCAGGAAGAACCGCTGGCGGTCGCCGGGCAGCGCGCGCGCGCGGCTGGACGCGCGGTGCGCCATCGAGTCTGACTGCTTCTTGTGCAGCTCGCGGTTCTGCGCGTAGCCCTGCACGTGCAGCGCGCGGTCCTGGCGGCTTTCCAGGCGCACGTGCGTCACGACGACGCGGCGCAGCAGCTTGCCGTTGACCGTGTCGTCGCCCGCGAACACGAACAGCGCCGACGACTCGGCCTTGAACACGCAGAAGCGCCGCCGGTACTTGCGGAAGAGCCCCTCGCGGCGCCAGAGCCAGCCCGAGAGCTTGACGGGCAGCAGCACGAGCGACGCCAGCTCCGGCTGCTGCGCGTCGCCCGGGAGCGCCACACGTTCCTCCAGGTACTCGTACACGCCCTGCTCCGGGTCCCGCACGCTTCTCCGCGAAGATTGGGGCCGCGGCGCACCGCTAGGTGGTGTCTTCGGCGTCTTGGAGCCCGCGCTGCTGCTCTTCCGGCCGCGAGCAGCCGCCCCCGACGCCTCGCTCTGGCCCCGCATCCGCCGCCCGTGGCGAGGCGTAGGCCAGGGAGACGACGGAGAACGCGACGGGGACGACGAGGACGACACGTCGCCGTCGCTGCCGTCGCTGCCGTCGCTGCCGCCGCCGTCGCCGCCGTCGCCGCCGCTCGCGCGCCGCATCATCCGAAGCGTCCGGCGTGCGGCTTGTGCGCGTTGCGTGCGGCACGGCGGAGAAGGAGGAAGAGCGACATTCGTGCAACCTTGTCTGAGTACAGTAGAACGACATTCTTGCAACCTTTCGTTCACGATGACCCCGAGAAAGGATGGACGGCGGAGCGTTCATATGGCTCTCTGTTCCTCCCGCGACGGCCAGCGCCTGCGAGCGTACCGCGCACCCAGCGCGCCCGCATGAGGAAGCAAGCCTACTTTAATCTGCTGCATACAAAGCGCAAGGTGTTTACGTCCAAGCACCTCCTGTACGCTCGCATGTTTCCTGTGGCTCCGCTTCGGTTCCCGCACCGACCCCGCGGCAGCGTGTCTCTGGAACTATACATATCCGGATAATACAAATCCATCCGGAAGATTTTCTATACATCAAGTTGCCCCCCGCGTGCACTTGGAGATCCATCCAGGCTCACAATCCAATCATCCGCGAGGCGCGCGCGCACTTCCTGGTAGTCAAGCGTCTTCCCCCCTACCCAGCAGTAGAAAGGCCGCGCGACGAGCCGAGCGAGGATGGCGACGCGCGAGGAGCTGACGGCGCGCATCGGCGCGCAGGGCGAGCAGGTGCGCGACCTCAAGGCGGCCAAGGCGCCGAAGGAGCAGGTGGACGCGGCCGTGGCGGCGCTGCTGGCGCTCAAGGCCGAGTTCAAGGCGGCCACCGGCGAGGACTTTGGGCCGCCGGCCAAGCCCAAGAAGGAGAAGAAGGAGACCAAGGAGGTCAAGCCGGCGGCGGCGCCCGCGGACCCCAACAAGAAGTCCAAGAAGGAGCTGAACAAGGAGCGCAAGAAGGCGCAGAAGCAGGCGGTCAAGGCGGGCGAAGCGCCGGCGGCCGAGGCCAAGCCTGAGGCGGCGGCCAAGGCGCCGGCTGCTCCGGCCAAGGCGCCGCAGCCGCAAGCGGCCAAGACGGCCGTTCCGCCGGCCGCCAAGGTGACGCCCGAGTCGCTGCCTGTCCCCGCGACGGAGCACGGCGCCGTGGTGTTCTCGGTGGCCGCGCAGCTGCCGCGCGCCGCGTTTGTGGTCGCGCAGCTCACGCGCTTCGCCGGCGCCTTCACTAGCACGAGCTCAAAGGACCTGGCGCCGACGTTGACGCTGCAGGACGGCCGCGTCGTCTCTGGCGACTTTGCGACCGCGCGGTACCTGGCGCGCATCGCGCCGGCTTCTGCTGCCGGTCTCTACGGCGCGGACAGCGACGCCGTGGCTCGCTCGCAGGTAGATGCGTGGCTGGACTTTGCGCTGACGAAGCTGTCGGCCAAGAACCCGACGGGCCTTGCGCTGCTCGAAGCCATTGTGCAGCACGAGACGTTCCTGGTCGGCTACGCGCTGTCGCTGGCCGACGTTGGCGTCTGGGCGGCCCTCGCAGCCGCGACGGACGCCAACAAGGCGGTCTTGGCGCCTTTCCCCCACGTCACGCGCTGGTTCACGCACCTGAACAGCCAGGAGGTGTTCGCCTCGGCCGCCTCGAAGCTGCGCGCACTGCCCGTGGCCAAGGGCAAGGCCGGCAAGGCGACGGACCATAACCCGACGACGTCGACGCACAAGGGCAAGAGCTCGGGTAGCTGCCCGCCGCTCAAGGACGCCGTGGAGGGCCAGGTGGTGACGCGCTTCCCGCCTGAGCCAAGCGGGTACCTGCACATCGGCCACATCAAGGCGTGCATGCTGAACCATTACTACGCGCGCCACTACAACGGCAAGCTGATCGTGCGCTTCGACGACACGAACCCGTCGAAGGAGAAGGACGAGTTTGAGCAGAGCATCCTGTCGGACTTGGCGCGCCTGGACATTGTGCCCGACACGGTGTCGTACACGTCGGACTACTTCCCCAAGATCCAGGAGCTGGCGCGCCAGATCATCCGCGACGGCAAGGCGTACATGGACAACACGCCGCAGGAGCAGATGCGCGAGGAGCGCATGCACGGCATCCCGAGCAAGTGCCGCGACCAGACGCCGGCGGAGAACCTGGCGCTGTTCGAGAAGATGCTCAAGAACGACCCGAGCGTCGAGGGCTACTGCCTGCGCGGCAAGATCGACATGCAGGCCAAGAACAAGACGCTGCGCGACCCCGTGTTCTTCCGCGTGAACCTGACGCCGCACCACCGCACGGGCACCAAGTACCTCGCGTACCCGACGTACGACTTCGCGTGCCCGATTGTCGACTCGCTCGAGGGCGTCACGCACGCGCTGCGCACAACCGAGTACAACGACCGCGACGCGCAGTACCAGTGGGTGCTGCAGGCGCTGCGGCTGCGCATCGTGCACATCCACGGCTTCGCGCGCATGAACTTTGTGCACTCGGTGCTGTCCAAGCGCAAGCTGCAGTGGTTCGTCGACAACGGCCACGTCGAGAGCTGGGCCGACCCGCGCTTCCCAACCGTGCAGGGCGTGCTTCGCCGCGGCGTGCAGGTCGAGGCGCTGCGCGAGTTCATTTTGAGCCAGGGAGCGTCTCGCCGCATCACGGACATGGAGTGGGACAAGTTCTGGACGCTCAACAAGCGCGTGATCGACCCGATCGCGCGCCGCTACTTTGCGATCGCGAACGCGGTGCCCGTCGAGCTGACGAACGTGCCGGCGGACGAGGTCGTGGGCGTGCCGGTGCCGCGCCACCCCAAGGACGCGAGCATGGGCAACAAGATCATGCGCTTCGGCCGCAACCTCGTGCTCGAGCGGGACGACGTGGAGCTGTTCGCCGAGGGCGAGGAGGTGACGCTCATGCGTCTGGGTAATATCCGCGTGACCAAGCTCGTCAAGGACGCGAGCGGCCAGATCGTCAAGGTGGAGGCCGAGAACTTCCCTGAGGGCGACTTCAAGAAGACCAAGTACAAGGTCGCTTGGCTTGCCGACGTGCCGGATCTCGTGCCGTGCACGCTGGTGGAGTTCGACCACCTCATCAGCAAGCCCAAGCTCGAGGAGGGCGACGACTTCCACGACCACCTGACGCCCGTCACGCGCGACGAGATGCACGCGCGCGGCGACCACGAGCTGCGCAATGCGCAGGTCGGCGACGTGGTGCAGCTCGAGCGCCGCGGCTTCTTCCGCGTCGACCGGCCCTACCTGTCTGCCGACATGCCGCTCGTGCTCTTCATGGTGCCGGACGGCAAGGCCAAGGCCATGTCGACGCTCTCCACCAAGCTCGCCCACCGTTAGGCGCGCAGTTGGTTGGGTATGTGGGTGGCAACGCGCTCACCCCCATCGCTATAGTGCATATCGGCCGCGTCATCTACCTGACGCGTGTGCAACCAACAACAGAGACCCTCACCCCGCTTTACAGCGATAGAGAGAGAGAGACGCTCACAGTCCAGGCATACCCGCTCGCAGATCTGTCTTCCGTTCGCGTCTACCTTCGTCCGTCTACTACAAATGCCAAACACACGCCGCCGCCTCCTGTCCGCCTGCCTCTGTCGTCCGGCCAGCGCTCACGACATGCGCAGCTGGTAGTCGCCGTTCTGCGTGATGTAACGCACCCACGGCAGCGCCTGGTAGCCCGACTTCTCGATGATCTTGAGGTACCGCACCTGGATGCCCGAGACCGTGAAGTAGGGGATCTCGAACTTGACCTGGATGGGCGCCTTCCAGTCGTCCGCGCCGCCCTCCTCCATGTTGACGGACGGCAGCCCGAAGTGCGCGCGCATGAGGTACTCGCGCGAGCCGTTGAACTGCTTGATGGTCCACACGATCGCGTCGCGGTCCGGCACGTACGTGACCGAGCCGATGCTCGACTTGAAGCTGGGCGAGTCCACGTCCGGCGGCACGGGGATGACGATCTCGACGTTGTTGGCGATCGAGCGGCTCTTGAACTGCGACTTGGCCTTGACCATGTACTCGATGCGCGAGCGCGAGTGCGGCTCGACGACCGCCTCGACCCAGATGAGCGGCTTGACGTGCGTCGACAGGCGGTACGTCATGAGGTCGAACTCGCCGTCGGGCGGGATGAACGAGATCGTGCGGTCCGACTCGAAGCGCGCGAGGCGGACGCACTGGTGGAACTTGATGTCCTCCATCTCGACGGCCTTGCCCTTGGACGACGTCCGCCCGGTCGCCTCGAACAGCGCCTTGTCGTTCAATCCGAGCTTGAGCTCGGGCATGCCCGACAGGAACGACTTCATCTTGACGGCGCCAAGGATCTCCGAGTGCAGCACCGTGCCGTTGCTCGACACGAGCAGGTTCAGCTTCTCGACCACGTCCAGGAAGATCTCGTTCTTGCGGTGCTTGATGCCCTCGCTGCGCCACGAGACCGCGTTCGTCAGCGCCGTCGGCGGCCGCGGCGCCGCCTCCATGCGGTGCCCCTCCTGCGTAATGTACTCGCGCAGGATGCGCGCCTCCGTCGTCTGCGGGTACCCGTGGTCCATCGTCTCGTCCAGCAGCTCAAAGATGATGACGAAGTTGTCGCGGATGCTCTCCTCCTCGAGCTCCCCAAAGTAGTCCTGGAACACCTGCAGCCGCGACGAGACCACCGTCAGTCATTCATTAACGTTAGCATTAGGATGAGGATCGCGTCATGACGGATCGATCGGTGGTGGTACCTGGCAGATGCGCGTGAGGTACATGAGCATGAGCGCGACGTTCGAGTTGACCTTGGTGACCGTCATGAGGTACAGGTTGTTGTGCTGCGCTCGGTGTAAACAGCAAGAGGCGGCGTCAGGGCCTGGAGCAGCGCGCAGTCAAGATAGAGAGAGGTCTCGCTTACCTTGAGGTAGACGAACGTGTTGCCGTCCTCGGTGAACACGGGGCGCTGCTCCGAGTCGTCCTTCTCCTGGACGTACTGCGTGAACTTGGCGCTCGCCGACATGGGGATGTCCCCGCGGTAGTTGCGCGAGATGATGACCTTGCCCTTGAGGTCCGTGATGAACACGGCCGAGAGCACCATGCTGGCTGCTGACTGCTGCTGCTGCTCCGGAGCCTAAAAGCTCGGCTTTGGCGCGCAAGAGAGCGGCGACAGAGGACTCAATCAAGAGCGCAGACGACGCGGCGGACGCTCGGGCGCTTGGCAGGCGCGGGCGAGGCGCCGGGGACGCGCGGGCGGCGGGCGGAGGGAGGCAGGGGCAGAAGCTCCGCAGCTCACGGAGCGCCGCGTATTATCGATGATGATCCCAGCCGGTTCCGAGAAGGGGGTGAGCGCACGTACGTTACCTTCGCGCAACGTTCTCGTCACCTTCGCGCGACTTCTTTTGCCGCTTTGCCCAAACACGCTAAACGGATACTTTCAACCTCTGTGTCTGTAAGAACTGTCGAAAGAGCTTTAATAATAGCCAACCGAGCTTCAACGTGTGACGGTGCCAACACTCGAGCATGATAAGTTATGGAGAAGGTGTCCGTGAGCTAGAACAAGAGCGAGTGCAAGTCGAGCTTGGTGGGTACCTTGCGCAGGCAGCGGACGGCGGCGGCGAGGATCAGCAGGCCGAGGATCGCCGTGAGCGTGATCGCCGCCACGTACATGACCTTGCGCGTGACCGGTGTGCGCAGATTTATGTTCTGGACGAGCAGCGACTGCGACGCCAGCACCGGGTCGTAGGCAAGCGCAGCTTCGAAGAAGCCGAACTCCATCACAAGAACGACGCCGACGTCGGTCTCGACCACGGGCGATATGCCGACGTTGCCGCTCCTGCCATCGAACTCGGCGAGGAGCGGGACGTCTAGGAACTGCTCGTTCCCGAATGAGATACGGATGATGTTGCCGATCATGCCGGCCACAGTGAGGCTTGAGGAGCCGGGGACGGCGCCGACGATGCTGCTGAGTGTCACGTTCATCACGATCCTGTCCGAAATCGACTGGAAGCTCCAGTTGGAGATCTCGAACGAGAACTTGAGCGCGCCGCGCGGGACCGAGAGCGAGGCGCCGGCCTTTGTCACGTGTCCCGCCGTCAGGTACTGATCGACTCGCACGGAGAACGTCGGGTGGGACGCCGCGAGCGTCGAGTCGAAAGGGATCGGCGGTCGCACGCGGCTCTGCGGCACGAGCGCTTTGAACGACATGGACCATACCTCGGCGCCCGTGGCCGTGTACAAGTGCTCCGGGTCCGAGAAGTCGAACGCCGCGGCGTTGGAGAACCGGCCGAGATGACCACCCTCGGTGGACGCGAGGCCGGAGAAGCCGACCTTGACTGCGCTCGTGGTGCACGACGTGTCAAAGCAGAGCCCGAACTCTCCGTGCGGGAGCGCGAGGAGCTTGGTGGGGATCGGCTTCCCGTCCGTCGCGGACACGTTCGGTCCGTTGGTGATCCCCGTGACCACCGGCGCGTCCGACCCCGATGCCGAGCGTGAGGGCGAACTCGCAGCCGTGGCGTACTCAATGTTCTTGGAGCCGATGTAAAACTCGTACTCGAAGCTTTGGCTGGCCGAGAACTGGAACAGCAGCTCGATCAAGCCTTCGTCGTCTCCCGACGTGTATGCATGCTGCTGGACGTTCATCGGGTAGTCGTCCCCGTCGGCTGTGCCATACACGGAGTACAGAATGTACATATCGCTGATGTTGATGCTCCGCGTGTACATGTTGATGCTCGCCGAGGTGACGTCGGTGACGACGCCTCCGTCTTCCATGGCGAAGAGAAAGAACGAGAGCCCGAAGCTTGTGAGCGGCAGCGTCAAATTGGGTGCGATGTAGCCGGACAGACTGACGCGCAAAGCTCCTGCTGGCGCCGTCAGCTTCTCGCCCATGATGGTCATGCTGTCTTCCTCCTCCAGTCGAGCCACCGCCACCACAACGTACGAGTTGTCCTCGTCTGGGAGAGAGCCGCTGAGTAGCTTGCTGCTGTTCTTGTACGTCGTGACGCTGCCGGACCTCGAGATCTGGAGAATCAACGGGTGGATTTCGAAGGTGCCGACCGAGACGGGGTCGCTGAACGGGAGGTTGTCTTCAACCGTGAAGTCAGTGACGAGAGTACCGAACTCGAGCGTATTTGACAGTATTGGCGCTGTGCCGAGGCGGTCGAGCGCCATACTGAGCACGCCTGCGTTGATGTTGCAGTTGGCGGCCGCGCAGAACTCGAACCCGCCAGAAAAGAGGTTGAGCACTGAAGCAGGCACGAGTGCTGATGACGCAGTCGAGGCTGAACCGCTGGCGCTGCTGCCACTGGTGCTGGTGCTGGTGCTGGTGCTGGTGCTGGCGCTGCTGCTAGTGCTGCTGCTGCTACTGCTGGGGCTACTAGTAGTTGGAAGCGGGACGAACCACATGGCGAAGCTGTACTTGACCAGGGAGCCGGCGGGGAGTGACACCACAATGTTGACGGACGAAGAGTCCGGCATCGTCCAGCTTAAGGCGGTGTAAGTGGGAGTCCCGCCGACATCGCTAACTCTCGGCAGATCTGCGTAGATGCCACTTCCCAGGACTAGGCGTATTATGTTGCCATCTGGGCTGTAGGCGTAGACACTGTTGGTCTCGCTGCCGTCAGTGAATGTCTTGACCCGAAAGACAACGTTGAGCGTGCTGTCACTGGTCATGAGCGACCAGTTCTCAAACTCGAACGAGAACATTATGTCCCCTGTCGTGAGCGGAGTCGGCAGCGCTGCCCCCACACCGCCAACGAGCTCGCTCACGGCACCTGAGTCGACCTCGAACACGCTCATCCGCAGCACTGGGTCGCCGTTTGATGCCGGAGTGGAATACGGCACGCCTCCATTGGGTAGCACCGCTTCGGTGCTTTGGAGAGTGCACGTGGCACTCGCCCCGCACACATCGGGTGTTTCGCCACCGAACACGAGCGACGCGACGGACGTGGTCATGGTGAAGTAGTACGGACCGCTCACCCCAGTGATGTCGTACTCGTTGAGCGTGTTCAGACTGAGAGTGGTGTTGAACAGCCCGCACTTCGTCTCGTCGAGACAGATGGAAACATCCCCGTAGCCATTGGACGACCATGTCCTGGTTTCGAGCGCTCCGGACGCCGACACGAGCAACGCGGCGGCCAGCAGGCTTCTCATCCGCGTCATGACAAGCGGATTGGAGTCAGAGATGTGACAACTTGGCGCTGGGTCTCGGTCCGTGTGTTGGGTCGGCAGTGGCGTTGAAAACTCGGAATGGAAGAGCTGGAGTCGAGACGAATGCGACGGCAAGTGGGGGCGCCGGCAATAAGATACGCAACGCCAATTTGGGAAGCTTTCTCACCCGCTTGGCGTGTCGACTTGCACCCTTCCCTCTCTATATTTGCACTCCGCCTCACGGCTCACGGCTCCACTTCGCATCCAGGCTATTCCCGTCTCAGACACAGCCGCAGCGCCTCACGAATTGCCAGCCTCACGACCAAAGAGAAGCTCATCGAACCATTGGATGTATCTTGTGGCTGGAGAGAGTTGGAGCGAATGGAGTCAACAACCAGTATGTGCGAAGCGCACGGTTAGTTCTTGTGGACTGGGGATTGCCGAGACGGAATCCCGAGAAGTGGATGCTCCCGATCGTTTGGACTGCAATGCAAATCCACAGTCACGTCGGTGATGAACGACATCGGAGCGTTGGCTGCAGCAACTGCATCCAAAGCCGGGCTGCAAGCGCCGACAGCGTTGGAGTAGTGAGAGAGTTCGCTCATGAGTCATTACACGTGAACTGCCCCGACCAGCACAGTACTTGTTCGCTTTGACAGGTTGTAACTCGCTGCTTGTATGGTAAAGTCCCTGGCGTCGCACTCACTCTCCAACTGTCCGATCTCAGGCCGCCATGAGGGTGATCGAGCTCGCGCAGTGGCTGGCGGACCCGCGGTGCGCCAACATCCTGCCGTTCCTGGACTGGCGCGAGCTCAGCGGCGACAACGCACAGCTTTGGATGCTGCCGCTCTTCCGCGAGTACCCGGAGCTCGTGGACTGGTCTGTGCTCGTCAAGTTCTACAAGCCGTGGCAGCGCGAGCTGGTCGCCGCCAACGCCCAGCGCGTGAACTGGATCCATGTGATGGCCTCCTACTGCACTCCGTCCCAAGTCTCGTTCTACATCGACCACGCGGAGCACCTCAACTGGAAGTCGCTCTACAGATATGCGACTCCAGAGTCGATCCCGTTGTTCGAGGCGCACATGGACAAAGTGGAGTGGAAAGCCTTGCTCCAGTCCAAAGATGTCAACACCCACTCCCCGTCGTTCATGGTGGCGAACGCCGACCGCATCCCGCTCGCGGCAATGTGCGCGAAGCCGCACAAGTGGATGCTGCCGTTGTTCGAGGAGAGCGCTGACCGGTTGAACTGGAACGCGTTGTCCGCGAACGCGTACAAATGGATGGCGCCGCTCTTCCGCGGCCACTTAGACCGAGTCAACTGGAAGGCGCTCTGTCGCCGCCCGCGGAGCGAAATGGCCGAGTTCCTGGCCGAGTTCCCAGACCGCGTGGACTGGCTGACGCTCGCGAAGAGTGGGAGCCAGTGGGTGAGGTCGCTGCTGGCCAAGCACGCGAACCGCGTGGACTGGCAAGCGCTCAGTCGGAACCCGCAGCGGAGCATTAGCGCGCTGCTCATGGGGTTCCCTTTGCGATTCGACTGGCACTTGCTGTGCCAGAACGCTCAGAAATGGATGCTGGACGCGTTCAAGTCGAATGCGGACCTTCTCGACTGGTCCGTTCTAGCGGAGAATCCAGCGGAGTGGATGAAGCCGCTCTTCTCCCTCAACCTCGCAAGCATCGACATGCATGTGCTGTGCGCGTCGCCCGAACCGTGGATGGGGTACTTGTTCCGCAGATACCCCGACAGGCTGGACTGGGCCGCGCTGCGTCGCGCAGCTCAGCGCGAGTCGGGTCAGTGGCTGCAGCCGCTTCTACTCCAGGACCCGTCGCGCGTCGAGCATCCTGACCCGAGAGCAGAGGGCACTGCCAGCAGCAAGCGCAGAAAGGTATGCCGCTAGCCGGTGCGCTTTCCACGGCAGACGCAAGGACATTGGCGAGCAGATCATGGACGGCTGGGATTCTATTTCAGCTTTGCATGGGCTCAACAAGCTGCCGTGCTTCATGGATGGAACGAGAACTTCAACCTGGTCAAGATACCCTCCTAACTCACTTGCTGGAAGATACTGAATGTACTGCATTCACTCCGAATAGTGGTCTGTTTAGGGGCCACTATTCAGATCATTCGAGTCAAGCGCTTGTCGTCAACGACTCGTCACTGGCACGCGCTCCTGCTCCGTCGGTGGCGCCAGCCAGCCTGATTACGACCATATGGGATACTTTATCAAAGAGATAGCGCAAACACATTCATTATATATAATTGCAGTAACTGTGTACTTTATCGATGCACTTATCCGACCGCGAGACCAACCTACTAATCGAAAAAGCACGGTACAGACACTCTTCGAGCCACCGAATGGTGCCTGATCCGGCCACATCTCCCCCTCGTTTTCCTGGGAAAGCGCCGCTCGAATCGCCACTTGAGCGCGCGCTGGATGCTCCTCGGCTCTGGCGACTCGTCACGTCTCCTCACGCGCTGACGCCACGCGCCGAGCCGCCACGCCATTGCGCCGCGTAGAGCGCGATTTGCCGGTCCAGAGCCCGGTTCTCCGAGCTCCAAGCCCCCACTTCCGATCGAGATATCGCCCAGCATGTGGCGAGGCGTGTACAGCCCGACAATGGCGATCGGCGCGCGCTCGCAGCCGCTGCGCGCCATTTCGACACTTGGCTGGCGGCCTACGGACCATGATACCGCTCATTACCATCACAAGGCGGCTGCTGCCGGCGTCCGGCGCTGTCTAGACCCGGTCCGGCCGCTTCAAGTGTCTCTGTCGCCGCTGCTGCCACCGGCGCACGCGACGCGGAAGCTTCAGCGGCGGTGGCACGGCGGACACGGACACAGCCACGGCATCGGGATCATGGAGGATGAGGCCGACGAGGAGGCCGCGGCGCTGCGGCGGAAGCTGTCGGCCGAGGACATCAAGGCCGCGGATCGCATCACGTGGATCGGCGTCGGGATGAACGTGGTGCTGAGCGCAGTCAAGGGCGTAGCGGGCGTGGCGTTCCACTCGTCTGGCCTCCTCGCAGACGCCGTGCACTCGGCCAGCGACCTCGCGAGCGACGCCGTGACGCTGGCCACACTCCGGTACTGCGCGCGACCGCCAGACGCGCGCCAGCCCTACGGCTACGGCAAGTACGAGTCGATCGGGGCCCTGTCGGTGTCTCTGCTGCTTGTCGGCGGCTCGGTCGGCATCATTGTGCACTCGTTCGAGACGCTTTTGGTGCTCATGCAGTCCCCAGTAGCCGTCGCGGCGGTAGCCGACTCGCTCGCGCAGGCGGAGCTTGCAACGAGCGACATGGCGGCGACGTCGCCGTCGCTGTCGACTGGCGCGGAGGCGATCAACCCTGCGGCGCTGGCCATCGCGGCCATCTCGGTCGGTTCCAAGGAGTGGATCTACCGGGCGACGAACGCGATCGGCAAGCGCGTGAACTCGTCGGTGCTGATCGCGAACGCGTGGCACCACCGTAGCGACGCGGTCACGAGCGTCGTCGCCATGGCGGGCATTGGGCTCAGTCTAGCAGGCCTGCCGCTGTTCGACCCCATCGCCGGCATGGTAGTGGGTGGTGTCATTCTCAAGATGGGCGGCCAGATCGGGCTGACGTCGGTACGTGAGCTGTGCGATGCGCAGCTCCCGGCGTCGGTGGTCGGCGCACTGGAAGAGGCCGCGCGCGCCGTCGTCATCGAGAGCGAGGGCGAGATCCGCGAGATCCGCCAGCTGCGCAGCCGACGCATCGGCCGGCACGTGCACGTGGACTTGACGCTCGTCGTGGACGAGACGGCTGACATGCGCCGCGCGTGTCAGTGGAAGGAGCGCACCAAGCGGTCGCTCAAGGCGGCCGTGCCGCGCGTCAAGGACATCATCGTGGAGTTGGCGACGCCCGCTCAGACGCCCACGACAGTGTTTGAGCAGCAGCGCGAGGAGGACGAAGACGCGGCCGTCGCACTGAGCCATGTGCACACCCACGACCACACCCACGACCACGACCACGACCACGGTCACTCACAAAGGTAGACGAGAGCGCCGCTCACGGAACTTGCAGTGACGGTTCGCAAATGTTTAGACCAACCTTGTCGATACTTCCTCTGTCGGAATACGATCCGAACAAACATTCCATACGGAGTAGCACCGTGCACGCGTACCTGCTAGCGCACATTGTGGTCCCGACGCGCCAGTCGTCACCATGAAGCTTGACCTGACCATGAGATCGCAGAGGTTGTTGCGGGCAGCGTTGGCGTCTCGATTCCAAAAATCGCCTTGCAAACTTGCAAACAACTGGAAGAACAGCGTAAGTCGAATCTGATCGAGGTCGAGGTCAACACAATGCCGCCGTGATCTGCGCTCGGTCGGGAGCTCCACGGGTCTCAACGTCATGATAACTTGCATACATCGCAGAAGCCGTGATTCCCGCACGCGTCCACAGCCCGGCACTCGCTACTCGCTCCGCAGACGTCCACTCCTCTATCCCTGCGTCGAGTAGGTGCCGCACGACGCAGTAGTCGAGGCACAGCAGCACCTCCATCCACGCGCCGTCGCTTGAGATCGTTGCAGACACCGTCAAACGCGTTGCTCGCCAATCGTGTTCGCTCTGGGATCCCACGGGCCACCAGTACAGGCGGAGACGCATGCTGCCATGCGCAAGAGGCGACGCGACGTAGTCGCCTGCTAGT
>JAADXX010000003.1:0-122298 GCA_023338025.1 Phytopythium oedochilum | reverse complement strand
CGTCGGCACCATGGGATACCTGTTCGCGTACCGGCTCCCGGGAGGAGTCCAGGGTGATATCCTGAACAACTTCAGCGACAGTGACAAGCTGGTGAACCTCGGTCGTCTCGGGTTGCTTGTGACCATCATGCTGAGCCTGCCGATCATCTGCCAGCCGTGCCGCAGCAACCTCGAGCGGCTGATCAAGTACGTGGTTGACTACGTGAAGCCAGGGGTCGGCGTGTTCGCGAGCAAGACGGCGCCGCAGGAGAGCGAGCCGCTGCTCCCGGCGATCTCCAGGCGCTCGACGCCTTCGCCGTCGTCGCCGCTGTCAATGTCTTCGGACGAGTCTTCGTCGAGCAGGTCAAGGTTCTCTCGCGAGAACGTCAAGTACGTTGCGCTGACGGTCGCCATCATGGTGAGCGCCACGGCGTGCGCGCTGCTGTCGCCGGGCGTCGTGGTCGTGTGGAATCTCATGGGCTCGACCGTCGGGATCCTCATTTCGTACGTGCTGCCGTGCGCCTCGTACGTGCGCATCCGAGCGTCGCGGCCGAACTCGGACAAGCGGAAGCTCGCGGCGTGGATCATCCTCGCTATCAGCTCGGTCGTCTGCGTCGCGTGCTCGCTCCAGTCGATCGTGTCGATCTTCGAGTAAGCATAGCGTCACCAGCAAGCATGAAGCAGAGTCCTTAGAACTAGGAGAGAAGCGCCAACAGATGAAGTTGATCTAGTAAAAGTCGTTTGTTTTTCTGACGAATGCCGGAGGCCGAGGCTTGCACGCATCGCTTCACTCCTGCGCTTCCTCGCTCATGATTTGGAGCAGCTCCTTGGCGTTCAAGTCGTGCGGCGCCGCGAGTTCGAGCCACTTCTTTGCTAGCGCGACGTCCTTGGGCACCTCGTCGTACCCGGAGCGGTACATCTGCGCTAGGTTGACCATGGCCATGACGAACCCTTTATCGGCGGCCTTGCGGAACAGCGCCTCGGCCATCAGACCATTTCGAGGAACGCCATCGCCCGACAGGTACAAGTATGCGAGGTTGAACTGTGCCGTCACGACGCCTGCGGACGCCGCTTCCTTGTAGAAGTCCACGGCTCGGGTCTTGTCTTGGGGAACACCAGCTTGGCCGTGGAAGTAGAGCTCACCGAGCCGCGCCTTGGCGTTAGGGTCGCCGGCTTCAGCGGCCTTGTGCAGCCACTTGGACGCTTCGGCGTCGTTCTGGCCAGGAAGTGTCGAAGAACCTCCCGTCATTACAGGCACTGACCGACTCCATCGCGATGGATTTCCCATCAAGCGCATACCTTTGCCGTTCCCGTGCCGGACGAGTACATGTTGGCGACGTTCATGTACGCAGGCGGGATGCCGGCCTCGGCGCAGACCTTGAACAGCTCGAACGCCCTCTTGTCGTTCTTGCGCGTGCCCTCGCCCTTGTGCAGCGCATCAGCGTATGCGAACGCCCCCCATCCGTGTCCAGTCGACGCGAGCTGTCACCGACACGGCTCAATCCTTTCGTTAGCGTTTATACTACAGGCGTGCTTGCTTCGTCGCAGTCCCCTCGCCTCTTTAAAGTGCTTGACAGCTCCAGCAGCGTCTTTTTCTGGGAAGCCTGCAGAAACCAAGTCACTTAGCGTGTCGCACAAGTATCGCGAACGCTAACAGCAGCAGCAGTACCAATGCCCTTCTTCATGCACAGCGCGTAGCTGAACTTGGCCTTCTCGCTCCCCTAGTGCGTGGCCGTGCGCGTAAGTCAACCGCTAAGCGCTGCATAGTCTTCTACACCGCAGCTATTGCCCACGCACCTTGTCCATGGCGATCTTCCACAGATACAGCGCCTTGTGCACCTCCTCGTCGCTGTCGCCCGCGTTCTGGTAGATCATGTTGCCGAGTCCGTGGAACTGCACGGGCGAGCGCAGCTTGGCCACCAGCGCCGACTCCTTGAACTGCACAGCGTCACATTCCGAGCTTCTGTCAGTCGGTCGGCGTCTTCATTAAAGCAGCGTCTGCTGTCCTCGACGCCCCTCACCTCCTCCAGAGTCGAGCGCTGTCCGAGCGTGCGCAGCTGCCCTAGCACGTCCTTGAGCTCCTACCGCAACCGTCAGCGCCTAGAGGTGAGCCTCTAGTAGCTGAAGAGCTCTATGGGCGACCCACACACGCACCTGGTCCGCCTCCTTGGCGCGCGCGGCGCCGTTCGCTCGCCACACGCTGCGCAGCCGCTGCATCTTGAGCCGCTCAAGTGAAGCGCTTGTCCCTCAAAGACACGCGAACCATAGTCACTACTTCGATATAACGACATGGAACGTCACTAAATATAGAATAGTGACTGAAGGGGGACACGGAACTTTTCTGTGGAGATCAGCGGCGGCATTTCACATCGACTGGGACGGACAGACCAACTTGCAGGAAGAGGGGGGACTTTGAGCGAGCCATGCCGACGGTCGGGGTCAAGCGCGACGAGCTGTTCGCGGCCATGCAGCAGACGTTCACGGACGAGGAGTTCGACGTGCTGTGCTTCGAGTTCGGCATCGAGCTGGACGACATCACGAGCGAGAAGGCGCTCAAGCAGCGCGAGCAGGGCGCGGACAAGGACCACTCGGCCCACTCGGACGCCGTCATCTACAAGATCGACGTGCCGGCCAACCGCTACGACCTGCTCTGCGTCGAGGGCATCGCGCGCGCGCTGCGCGTGTTCATGCTCAAGCAGAAGCCGCCCACGTTCGCGCTCGTGCCGCGCGCCGACGGACCCGCGCACCGGCTCGTCGTCAAGCCCAACACGAAGCTCGTACGCCCGTTCGTCGTGTCGGCCGTGCTGCGCGACGTGACCTTCACGCAGGAGCGCTACGACAGCTTCATCGACCTGCAGGACAAGCTGCACCAGAACATCTGCCGCCGCCGCACGCTCGTCGCCATCGGCACGCACGACCTGGACACGATCGAGGGGCCCTTCACCTACGACGTGCGTTGAACGGCTCGAGGACCCAGGCTGGCGTCGTCTGCTGCCGCTCCTGTCCCTTTGGCTAACGTTACATGTGTGCTGCCTGCAACAACAGGCGCGCGCGCCCGAGGACATTTCGTTCGTGCCGCTGACGCAGACGCGCGCGTTCCAGGCCAAGGAGCTGCTGGACTTTTACCGCACGAACCCGGAGGCCAAGCACCTCAAGCCGTACACGGACATCATCTACGACTCGCCCGTGTACCCGGTCATCACGGACAAGAACGGTGTCGTGCTGTCGCTGCCGCCCATCATCAACGGCGAGCACTCGAAGATCACGCTGGCGACCAAGAACGTGTTCATTGAGTGCACGGGCACGGACATCACCAAGGCCAAGATTGTGCTCAACACGGTCATTGCCATGTTCTCGGAGTACTGCGCCGCCCCGTTCACGGTCGAGCCCGTGCAGATCGAGTACGAGGACGCGAGCGTGAACGCGTCGGAGCAGACGCCCGACCTGAGCGACCGGTCGGTCGAGGTGAACGTCAAGGACATTTATTCGATGCTCTTCGGCAAGGCCGAGCCGGTGGACCTGGACCTCGAGCGCATCTGCCGTCTGTGCAGCAAGATGCAGCTCTCGGCCGTGCCCACGGCCGACGGCCAGCGCATCGTGGCGCAGGTGCCGCCCACGCGCTCGGACATCCTGCACGCGGTGGACGTGATCGAGGACGTTGGCATCGCCTACGGCTTCAACAACATCCCGCGCACGATCCCGACCACGCAGACGATCGGCCAGCCGCAGCCGCTGAACAAGCTCGGCGACCTGCTGCGCGACGAGATCAGTCGCGCCGGGTACATTGAGCTGCTCACGCACGGACTGTGCTCGCACAACGAGAACTTCAAGTTCCTGAACCGCGAGGACGACGGCAAGTCGGCGGTCGTGCTGTCCAACCCGGCCACGATCGAGTTCGAGGTCGTGCGCACCTCCATGATGCCTGGCGTGCTCAAGACGATCCAGAACAACAAGTCCATGTCGGTCAAGGAGGGCCTGAAGCTCTTCGAGATCTCGGACGTGGTCGTCATCGACGACAAGACGGATGTCGGCGCGCGCAACGTGCGGCGCCTCTGCGCGGCCTACACGGGCCACACCGACGGCTTTGAGGTGATCCATGGCCTCGTGGACCGCGTCATGCAGCTGCTGGGCGTCCCGTCGTCGCTCGAGCTGTCGCCCAAGGAGCTCGCGGACGTGGACGCGTACTACACGATCACGCCCGCGAGCGACCGCACGTTCTTCCCGGGCCGCTGCGCCGTCGTGACGCTGCGGAACAAGGGCGAGGAGCCCGTGCGTCTCGGCTCGTACGGCGTGCTGCACCCGGAGGTGCTGAGCAACTTTGACCTGCTCAACCCGACGTCGATCCTCGAGATGGACATTGAACCGCTCGTGTAGATTGGTGCAGAAGGCTCTCTGGCTGGGAGCGGAAGCGCCTAGCCGTCCGGTTCGTTTACATGCTAGTGAGGACGTTTGGCTTTGTGTGCGCGGGATGTTTCGGCTCGGTAGACAGCGACAGCGGAGAAGGCGATCAGCTGGGGACAAACATGCACGCTTGGCTTACTTTGGCTGTTATCCCCCCTCCTTTGTACCTGTCGACGCTCCTTGGACGTCGAGCCCAGACGTGAACGTCTATCGCCATATTTATAGCCGAAGCACCTTTGGACAGCAGCAGCAAGCAGAACGAACCAAAAGCGAGTCGCTGGCACCCCTGCAAGCTCATCAGGGAGGCAGCAAAGCACCAGCGGCAATCCCCATGGCGACTGAGGAGGGCGATGCACTCGATCAGGCCCTGGCTGACCTGTCCGAGACGACTGAGCTCAGCAACCCCATCACGTATGGTCATCGCAGCAACTGGTACGTGCTCACGTTCTTCATCTAAAGCATCGAGTGCTTGCATTCACTCTCTAGGATGCCGATTGCTCGCTACTTGACAGGGTGACGAGCAATCGCGAAGCGGAGGCTGCGGCTCGCCAAGAAGGAGAGTACGCCAAGTCGCTGCCGCGTAAGTTCGTGCTGACCGACAAAAAGAACAGCGAGAAGGCGTTCGCGATCGCTGCGGCTGCTGCCAAGAACCCAGTCCAGCCGCTGCGGCCGGCTCGATATTTGGCTGAGGACGGAAGCGTCAGCAAGCGAAATGGCTCGCCAGGCTCTAACAGTACTGCGGTGCCGGCTGCTGCCTCCAGCCAGGCGATGACAGTCGCGAGGATCCCGCCGGCGAAGCGCAGCCACATGGACGGCGTGCTGCGGGGGATCCCGGGCTCTGGCGAGCCGGTCACGACGACACAGCAGCGCGTGTTTGTCTACGATGGCGAGATGAAGGGCATGAACCACGGCAAGGACACGCAGTTCCACCGCAAGCGCGACGCCTATTCGGACTACGTCGAGGCGCGTGCGCGATTCAGCAAGATGCACAGCGTGACTTGAAACCGAGGAGTAAGCGATGAGACCCTGGAGCTCTAACGTCACTAAAAAAGAGATCATCCTAGCAAACGAGGCAGTAAACTGCGCTGTCTAGTACATTTCGTCCTCATCTTCATCCTCTTCGTCCTCGTCAGAGTCGCCTGGAAGCGGCTGGTCGGTGTGCAACTCGTCGTGGATGGAGGAGGAGAGGGAAGAGGAGGACTGACCATCCGACGGTGGCAACGGAACCGCGGCAGCCAATCGCCAGTCGCTCGAGTAGGCATCTTGCTCTTCATCTTCGGTCTCCTGTAGCGTCTCATCAGCTTGCTCAGCGACTTCTTGCTCAGTGTGCAGCAGTATCGACTCGTTGCATTCCGACTCGAAGTCATCGTGCTGCTCTGACTGCATGCTGTGTAACTCCTCAGCGTGTTCGGCGCTCTCGCTCTTGTCGGTGTTGATATTGTCGGCTTGGTTCTGGTGATTTCTCTCCTTGTATCCATCCACTCGGAGCGGATCGGTTGGCTCGGCGTCGTCGCCTTCGTCGTCACTATCACCGCTCGCTTCATTGTCCTTCGTTGGATCAGCCACATCAGCAAGCGATCCGTGGTCATGTGTCGGCAGCTGACTATACTCTTCCGCCTCCTCCTCTAACTCGTCCGAATCGCCTTCGTCGACTGGGATGATCGTCGCAAGCGACTCCATGTGCTCGAGCTGGAAGATAAGCATTCAAACCAAAGTGTGAGTGTCTTCAGCACCAACAGCTCCAACCGACACGGGCGTATACCTGTCCTTTTGCCTTCGATAGCGCCGCAAACAGGAAATCGCGATGCTCGTCCGCTGCCTGCTTCTCGCGTGTGCTTACAAACTTCGCGGCTTCGGAGCCATTTGCTGTCTTCGTGGTGTCGTTGGTGCCTTCTTTTGACTTCTTCTTGGACTTTTTGGACTTCTTCTTGGCTGAGACCTTGCCAGGACTCTTTCCAGCCCCGAGCGTTGCTCCGGGTCGAGCATTGCCATCTTCTCCAACGTGTTCGCCACCATTTGAAGGCTCTCGCAGCTTCTGAACAACGCTGTAAGGACTCTTCCAGTACTGTTCCTTTGCGAACTGCTCCGTTTCGGCAACTGCGTCTGCCAATGCCCCAGTAGAGACTGTGCTTCCCACAAGAGTCGAACTGTATCCGCCTCCACCGAGCGCTGCGAGACGCTGAAGCCTTTTCCCGCCTCGTTTCAGGTGCGCACCGCTCAATCGAGCGGCCGAGTCGACCATGTGCCTCAGTGGATGACCCTTCTTCAGCGCCTTCTGGCTGTACAACTCGCGGAAGAACTGCTCTTCGCGCTCAGCGACGTGGTGGTTGTTGTTGGACTGCTCGGCCGGGTCGCAGTCCGCGTCCCGGAGCTCCTCAAACGAGTCGATGCGCTCCGGAAGCTCTGGCGCGGACGGGAAGCGCAGCATTCGGGTCGCCTTCTTGACAGATCGTAGCGGTTTCTTCCCCGACGAAGCCGCTCCTGATGTCGACTCGGACATGGTGGAGGCGACAGGCTTCCACGCTGACGCCGGCGGCTTGCCTTTATGGTTTACGCTGGAGTAAGGAGACGACGAGGAGCTCGCAGGTCGAGTTGGCGACGCCGACAGAGCGGTGGCTAGCGGATCGATTGGATCGAGCCGTCGACGCAGCTCCGGGATCTCCGAATGCGGTCGCAGCAACGCCGGTGCGCTCTGGCGTATCGAGTTTATCTCTAGTGACGAAGTCGAGTAATCCGTGTAGACCAAGCAGCATGCTTCGCATACAGCCGCTTGCTTGTGGAGGAAAATGGGATCTCGTCGGTGGCGCTCGAAGTCTGGCACGGAGAAGCTCGGGTGGAGGAAGCGGATTACAGGCGGGATCACGAACTCCACCCGCGTCGCAAGTGCCGACGCGCCGCTGATATCGCCGCTTGTGCTGTTGGAGAGCACTCGGCGGGCGTGGGGACTGCCGCCGCCGCAGTCGCTACTGAGGAACGGGATGATGCCAAACCCCACACCGCCCGCGGCCGCAATGTACTTGTCCTCCGGTGGCCATGCCATGGCTACACCGTCTCGCTCGTTCGCCGCCACTCGAATGAACTTGAGGAATCGCGTAAAGTGCTCAATGATGGCTTTGTAAGTCGTCGCCAACAACTTCCGTCGGTCGATAAGCCCGCCACAGCTCGAACAGCGCGCTTGGCCAAACAAAAGCGCGTGCTCACTGTGGTCGCCACCGGCGTGAGACGACATGGCTAGTGCACCAGCTCGTTGGCGACCGACAGGCACACAAGAGCCGAACCCTGTAGCGCCTCCGCTGTTGATCTGGCGACCAAAGGGAGCAAACTTGGGCACATGTGCCTCTCCAACAATGTCAAGCGGTCTTGTGCCGCTCGGTAACTCGGACGTGGAGGGTGAGAGCGGCATCCCGGCGCCAGACCCGGGGTGTAGTAGCCGGAGCGATGAGCACCAGAGCAGCCAAAGACGGTCGTCCGCGTCCGCCTTGAGGTACAGCACCATTCGTGAGATGCGGTACTTGTGGTAGGTCACACGTGTCACGTGGTCGACGACTGCCTCGCAGAGTCCCTGGAGTTCTCCTGGAAGCGCGGCACCTCGCACTGGCTCAGGGGAGCTGTACGTGTCTGCTGGACCATCGAACGTCACGCCGCGCTCGTACACACCGAAGCGCTTGTCGTAGACATTGCGGCGGTTGACTGCGCGCTCGAGCAGACAGATCTTAGGCGACCAGATCGCTCGCACCGTTGCGTTGCGCGCGCCTTTCGGCAGCACAAACTTCTGGAGCATACCGCCGTGCGGCTTGTCTCGCTTGTAAAGGAACTCTCGAAGCGCTGCCGCGTCAAAGTACTCGATGGTCGTCCTCGCCGGCTCAGTCGTTGCCATCGCAGAGTCTCCGAGCGCGCTGGTCGACGCTGCTCCTTCCGGCTGGTAAATGTAGATGGCGACGATGTCGGTCGGGCTCTTCTTCTTGGTGAACTCGTGCTCGATCTGGGAGTTGTTCAGGTTTGCGCGCGACTTCTTCTTGATCTTGCTGGACCGCAGACTCGTGAAATACCACGCCGTCGGCTGGGACAGCTTGAAGATGACCGTGTGGGGCATGAACACGCGCGGGCCGCCGCCAAAGTCGTCCTTCGTCCATAGGAAGTAGAAGAGGTTCTCCACGAGCCCATCGCCTTCAAGCGGCAGCGGCGTCGCCATACTTGTGGAGTCTTCTTTGCCTAACGCTGTAATTGACGACCACCAACTCCCGCAGTAAGTCTCCACCACCGCAAGGCCGTCAAAAGTGCGTGAGGCTCGGTCGTCTCAGCTATAAATGGGCTGAAAGACGTCGGAAATACATCCGAGTATGGCTGCGCTTGGACATTCAGCCTTCTGCCAGCGTCAGTTGCTCATTCACAGCGACTTTCTACCTGAAACATGGCACGGAGTCCCCCGCGAGCTGTGTCGCCTGGCCGTGAGCGTGGTGAGCCACCAACTGTGTCCTCAACACTGACGCGTGCTCGAACTTCAGACGACGGACCCTCGAACAACTCGTCCTTGCCTCCTCAAACCGATGCCAAGTCGACGAACCAGCAAGGTCAGCAGGATCAGCAGCACGCTGTCGACCTGTACCAGAAGGGCATGGAGGTCGCGCATAACGCAACGACCTACGAGGACCAGTGCCGCGCGATCGAGCACTTCTCGCTCGCGATCGCGATCCGCTGCGACCAGGCGCGCTTTTTCCTCGCGCGGGGGAACGCGTTTCGGACCATCAACGAGCTTGAGCACGCCGCTCGCGACTATGGCGCAGCCATCGCCCTCGACGACCGCTGTGCGCTGTACTACGCAAACCGAGGCGCGTGCTACCGCAAACTGAACCAGCCCGTCCGAGCGCTCGAGGATCTCACAGCCGCCATCGACGTCGACGGACGAAAGGGTCCTCACTACCTCAACCGAGCCCTCGTGCTCCAAGAATCGGGCTTTTACCGCGAAGCCATCGTGGACTTTACAAAGGCGCTCGAAGACGGATCGAGTAGCTCTGGGCCAGCCTTGGGGATCGGTATTCGACTGGAGTATCGCGCGCTACAGGGGCGTGGGTTCTGCTTTCGCCGTGTCGGGAACCTCCCCAAGTGCATCGACGACCTGCAAGCCGCGATCAAGCTGGACTCGCGGAGCTCGTCGGGCTTCAGCGCTTTGGCGCTCGCGTATGCTGAGTCCGGGAACTACGACCTCGCGATCGAGTTCCTGTCGCGCGCCATTGAAACCAACGCGTCGAACGCTTCGTACTATAGCCACCGCGGCATCTGCTACTACCGCAAAGGCGATTCATTCGCGCGGCAATGCCTCGCAGACCTGAATCGGTGCATTCAGCTTGACGGCAGCGATCCCCAGGCGTACTTTTACCGTGGGGCTGTACGTCTCGCGCTTGCTCTTGGTCTCGACACCTCCGCCAGCTCTTCCAACACGAACTCTGCTGCTGGAAGTTCCACCAAAACTCCATCACCCTCTTCGTCTTCGGCGCCGTCGGTCAGCGCCAATTCGCATCCGGCGGCCCAATCGCAGGGAGCAACGGGGTTCTTGACCCCAGCCAAACAGCTCGAAGCCGCGTACGCCGACATTGAAATGGCCTGGACGCTGAGCGCCACGCGGTCTCAGTACCAGACAGGTCTGGCCATGATCTTGCAGCTCAAGCAAAAGTACGACGAAGCCGCGGGGCTATTGCTTGCAGTGAGCGAGCGCGAGCAAGAGAGCGTTCTCGTCAAGTACCACCTCGCGCTCTGCTGTTGTGTGCTGCGTGACCATAAGCGTGCGCTCGCTCTGCTCACTGATGCGATCGAGGGACTGCCGACGGAGCCTCTGTTAATCGAGACCCGCGCGCAGCTTCTGCAAGAGCTCGGGTGTCATACCCTTGCCCTTCGCGACTTCTCGCTTGCGATCTTCGTCCGTGAAAGCGCTCTCCGCGTGCCTACTAGCGGCACGAACAGCGATGAGAGCGACTCGATCCAGGCTTTACCTTCGGCAGCTGTAAACTACTACCTTCGGAGCGAGAGCTACCTGCGACTTGGAGAGTTCCAGAACGCGCTGGACGACTGCTGTCGGTCGATAGAGCTCGGATACACAGACGTGAGCGCACTCAACGCGCGCGCCATGACTTATCGTGGTCTTGGCAAGCTCGACCGCGCAATTGATGATCTCAACGTATGACTGGCATGCCCGATAATGATCGTATCTCGGAGTGGTGCTGACTGCGTTGTGTCTTTGCTTGAGCGTGTCACCAGCAATGCATAGCGCAGACACCGAGCAACGATGTGTTCCGCTTCCACCGCGCACTGTGCTTGATCGAGAGCGAACACCACCACGACGCGCTGCCTGATCTTCGCGCGGCGCTTCAAAGTCACCCGGCTGACTCCAGGTACGAAGTTGAGAGCCGTGGCCGCAGCACAGTGCGTTCGTGTAGCCTAACACTGACTGCCAAACCGCTCGGCCAAGGATGCTGTATCTGCTTGGGGTGTGCTACTATAACGACCACGAGCCGCGCGAGTCTCTCGACTACTTGGAGCGAGCTCTCCATCACGATCCGGTGGTTCACATTCTACCCGACTTGTACGTGCACTCGCTTGCGTCTTGTGCTGCTACGTCTCTCACACCGACTGCCTGTCTTGTGGCTCTCTCATAGGCACTATCACATGGGCGTGTGCCATGCTCTGAGTGGACATAACATGTCGGCTGTGGAACACTTCACCGCTGCACTGCATCACTCGACAGCTTCTCGAGCTGACAGCTCGAGTGCATCGAGCATGCTGGCCGCCCAGCAGCTCCTGTACGTCCACGAGCGCGCCAAAGCCCTGCAACTCGAGCGCCACTTCGAAGAAGCGGTCGACGACTTTAGTCTTGTGCTCGCACACAACCCGGCCAATGCTCACGCCCACTTTCGCCGCGGATTCGCCTTCAAGGCCATGGGGAACTTCCAGGCCGCTGCGCGCGACTTTGAGGCCGCCAAGCTGCTCGACCCGGACAACCCGGCGCTTGTCGTAAACTACAAGGAGATCCGCGAGACAGAGTGCGTCGTGTTGTGTGCGCCTGGGCAGGAGAAGCGATACGAATAGGAATTACTCGCTGACTCGGATCGAGGCGGAGGAGAAATTATTGTCAGTGGTGCTTGAGCTCACGCCAAGGGGCACGGGCTGCAACAGTCATGACCGACCGCTGAGCGGGGATCCACGCAAGTGTCGCCTCGGATACTTCTTCCTGCGCCGGTTGGCCGGCCGCAATATCATCGGGGCGGCCCTGCTGCAGTGAAAAGCGGAAGTGAGGGCACGAGTCGCGTTGCAAGTCCGAGCCAAGGCACTTCGCCACTGGCAAAAGTCTCGTTGCGATGGGCAACGCGGCGTGCTCGTCGTGCTGTTGGTGGCGTAGTCTACCCGACGCCAAGAAGAAAACGGTCGGTGACGGCAAAGACGGCGACAGCACCTGGATCAAGCAGGGCTCTGTCCCTCTTGTGACTGCTCGCTTCGACAACGACGACATTGGCGGTGAGTGTGTCGTCAAGAAGACAGTCGTCATGCGCGCGCCACGACCAGCCTCGGCTTCGGTTTCCTCGGCGCCAGCCTTGGTGACCACGTCGTCCACCCGAAGCAGAGCTCGAACGAGAAGTGACGAGGCCAGAACCGACGACGCGTACACGCACCGAACCCGCGGAGACATCGTCAGGAGCTCGTCGCCTGACTTCGACGAAGAATCCAAGAACCGCACCCGTCATAGCGAAAGTCGCCATCATCGGGAGGATTCACCTCGTCATCACTCATCGTCAACAGCATCGCCGTCATCTCCGCACCGCCGTAAGAAGGGTCGGGCTGCCGGGTTACGGTCAGTGGGCCCACCAAGCGACGATGAGTGCAAGTTCGCGACAGCAGCAGCTGATGACATGGAATCGAAAGCTCGGGGGTTTGTGCTCGACACTGAAGCTGATGCCGAGTCCGTGCCGCATCCAAGCACCTCGCCACGACGCGCTGGGGTTCCTGAGGATGAAGTGAAGGAGGTTGACGAGATTGCGGGATCTGCTGTTCTTTTTGGAGAGCACGAGCTCGACGACAGCAATCACCGTCGCCATCACCATAGCAAGACCTCAAGTTCCCAAGTGAAAGCGGATGACGATGACCAACAGGAGCAAGGCGAGGAAGCACCTCGGAGTCCTCGGTCGACGCGTTCGGCTTCTCACGACTCGACAGGCTCACCGACAACCAAAAGGAAGGGTCGGTACGGTCGGAAGAACTATCGAGCGAACTCAAGCCGCAAGAAGACCCACTGACCTGTCTTCAAGCAGCTTCACGCCTCGAAGTGTGCTGTGATGCGTTGAGAAGGATTGCCCGAGTGTGAGGTGTGGTCCACGACATTCCTGCAGACAGATAGGTTAGTGACGCCAGATAGCGCGCTCCTCCACGGCACTGGTCCCTTCCTGTGCACTCCTTGTCTTCGGATTGTTGCCTCCCTTATCAATCGCATCTTCACCTGGTGAGCATTCCCTCCCTGGTTCTGCGCTTGTCTACGACTACTTACATGCACTCTCTCGACTCACGGAACAAAAGCGAAAGATGCAGGGTCAACACTAATACGCGCGCACACACACACACGCACCCATGCACACGCACACGCCTGCGGGAGGTGTCTGCCTCTACTTCGGGATTGACGCGATGTACTGGAGCAGCCGACGGTCCGAAATGCTGCCGTCGAGGCCAGGGATACCGCCACCGTCGCTCGTGACGAACTTAAAAATGGGCTCATCCGACTCGAAGCCGCCGAGGTTGTACGGAGCCTCCGTTGGCGTGTAAATCACGCCCTCCACCTCGTGCGTGACGCTCGAGACGAACTTCTTCAGCAAGTACTCCGTCTTCGCCAACCGGAAGTGGTCCTTCATGCGCACACGGAACGGCTCCTTCGAGTAGTCGTACGAGGGATCCTGATTATATAGCAGAATTTGTCAGTATGCTGGCCGTCAATCGACCGAAGACGGCAAACTTACGTTCTTGCGAGGCAGAATAACCTCGTTCTGGAGGCACTGCAGTCGCTTTTCCAGCTTCTTCTGCCACACCGGCGTGCCTTCAAGGAAAAGGATGTCAAACGCCAAGTAGCGCGCAACCTTCTTGTCGTGGTCGTGATCCTCCACGATCAGTCCGTCGATCAGCGTATTCACTTGGTGCTCAGCCTGTACCCATCCACAACTCGTATCAGTAAAGATGAAGGTATGCAGCCATCGACTCGGAGAATTGTCAGGTATATGCAGCCTTACCGGAGCCCTTCGTCGAGGAAACTTCATATCGACCTTCGTGAACGTCAAGTCCCGCGACACGACGTACGTCGCATCCGCCGCAACATACAGCATGCAACGCCGTCTGACAAGACACAAACACACCGCAAGCTGTGAGTACGAATATCCTGCACAAGCCCTCTACAGCTACTTGTTCATTTGCGCAACTTACCCACGCGCGCGCCAGGTCACGAGGTAAGACTTGGTGAGGCATCCCTTCTGCTTGTAAGCGCCCTCCGCGATGTGCGTCGCAGTCAGCGGGATGGTCTGAGCTTGCAATAGCGTGCAACTGCTGTGAGTACATGTTCAGGGAAACATTCACCTGAACAATGCTTGACCCACCTCGCAGCCCGGAAAGCCTTCAATCCCAGTCAGTTTTTCGAGTGACTTCGCCAGCTTGGCATGCTCTTCCGACGAGGTGTCCAACGTATCTCCATAACTCAGAGGGGAAACGTCATCCAGCCACGAACGGATCTTTCGGCGCTTCGCTGGACGCGAATCGCTGCGATCCGGAGGAATGTACATAGGTGGCTTGTAGACGGGAGGAGCCGGGAACGCAGTTCCGCCAGTCGTCTTTCCGTTCCCATTAACTGAGGCCGTCGCAGTTTCGGCCTTGGGTGGGGCAGAAATCGCAAGAGAAGAGTGCTTGCGCTCAAACTTGCGAAGCTTGTCGTCGCCAGTTAGCACACCAGGGCCAATGTCGCCTCCCTTTGACGGCTCGATGCTACTCCACTTCGGGGGTGCGGGGCACGTCAGCGTCGTCGCTTCCGATGGGAGCGTCGAGTAGTACTTCCGATAAAGACGCTGTCCGATTTTGAGCACAGATATCGTCAAACTCGGCCAAACGCATGATAATTAGGAGCTCGGAATGAAGGCGAACAAACCTCGAGATAGCGGCGCGCATAGATGCCGGGCGGGTTCGCAGCCGCAAATTCCGCCAGAGCACCATCCAGGTTCATTTCGCAATACTCAACCAGAAGGCTGACGAGGAAGCAGGCAACAAACAAAAGCAATCGTGAGCACGAGCATGCATCGGCAGAGACTGGGCTGCGCCACAAGCGAGATATCTCTACGCACCTGACAACGAGGAACCCGACGAGGTTAGAGTCAAACGCCCCAAAGACCGCAACATCCATGTCCTTCTTCTCGCCCTGCTTGTGCTCCACGATGGTCTTGCAGAACTCCTCCACCATTTCGTCCTCTTTCGCTTCACGAACGCGTTCGTCGTCATCTAGAACGGAGAAGGTCCGTCAATGCATCAACCTCTCCATATCCACAGAAAATCGTTCGGCTTACTAACCTTCGGCAAAGGTGGCGCCGAGCTTGAGGTACTCGACATCCCAATCCTCCCACTCGCTAAATGGGTAACCAAGCAAAACGGGTTCAGTCGACGGATGATATGCGCCATCAATGCGTCGAAACGTACTTGAGGTCGTGCAGGAAGTAGTCCTCGCCAGTGGCATCGATCACCGCGCCGACGTTCACGACGGATCCCGACCGCGCAGACGCGATGAGCTTCTCCATGAGTCCGGACGGCGAGTAGTTGGCGTTTCCGGAGAAGTGGATCTCATAACTGCCGTATAGCAAGAACAGCATTGCAACGCAGGTTAGCTCCACCTTTCTTGTTCCTGCGCCGCATCACGGCCTTCGCCGGGGACAACCCAGCCCAGCGGCGCTCCAATGCTGTGCGTCAGGGGGAGCGCGGACGCTTACATGGAAGACAGCGGGGTGCGGATGGGCAGAATCCGCGCGGTCTTGACCAGCTTGCCGAACTGCGGCGAGCGCTCGAACTGCTTCCACTGCGCCGGCGAGAGGTGCAGCAGCTTGCGCCCGCCGGCCGCCCCGTTGTTCGCCTGCAGCTTCCCCGCGCGCAGCTTGGCGGCCACCTCGGCGCGCGCCGCGTCGTCGCTCATGGTCGCGCGCACCTCTCGGCTTTTCTCGCTCGCTTCTTTCCCCGCCGTTCTCGTTCCGCCTTGCCTTTTGCGGCTCCGCGCTCTTTTTTTCAAGTTTTGCGGTTCGCCTCGATGGAAAAACCTTAGGTGGAGTCCAGCGGTGAAAAACCTCAGAAAGGCGCCTGTCCACCTGGCGCGCTGGCATTGGCGCGTTCGCACCCAAGACTCTCCATGAGCGACGCATGACGCGCCGGATCCTCGCGACTACTCCCGAGTAGAGGCTCTTGCCGTACTCATGGACGAGCGGCGGCGCCGAAGCCGAAGTCTCCCATTTTTTCACTCGATGCCACTCGCCAGGCTCGAAGCGAGGAGCGCGCGAGTTCTCTCGACTAGGATTTTATCGTGCTCCGTTTTAGCAAGCGGGACTGCTGTTATAACATACAGCGTACAGGGATTTCGATTAAAAATTCCTGGTCCACTGATCTGCAGCTCACAGTGGCGCGACCGAGTTGAAGTGCTCGCCGAGCGCGTAGTAGTGCAGGTGGTACGTGAGCTGCAGCGGCTCTCGGACGGCGAACTCGCCGCCCATGGTGATCTCGTCGCCCTCGGCCGAAAACACGTGGATGGGCCGCTCGAGCGCGCAGGCGAGCGCGCGCAGCTCGAGCTGTCCACCCCAGTCCGCCGTGCCCACCACGCGGTCGCAGTACTCCTCGTATAGCTCTGCATAGCAGTTCCACACAATCGGTCAGTCGAAGAAATTGCCTAGCGCCGCCACAACGTCCACCTCCGTACCGCCGAGCGACTTGCCAGCGTCTTCGTCCAGCGCCATGAACGGCAAGAAGTCGTCCGTGTGCGCGCGCATGTACTCGCCCGTGAGCCGCCGCAGGTGCTGGAACGCGGGCTCCTGCGCACTCCGTCACCGGTGAGTGCAGGCTGCAGCAGCAGGGAACAACAAACAGAGGCTCGTACGGCGTTCAAAGGCAGCGGCACGTTGTGTCGCTGCAGCTGGTCCGCCACGGCGTGGTACATGCAGTGGCCGTCCGACGGGATGTCCTTCATGGCGAGCCCGTGGCGCGCGAGCTTGGACAAGATTATATCCGTCTCAACCTGACGTTCGCTCACTGTGCTGTTGTTCTCCTCCTCGATGCGCTCGCGGCGCTCGCGCTCCTGCTGCTTCAGCTTCTCGCGCCGCCTCTGCGCCTTGGTCGACTGCGGGGGCGCGGCCTTGGTCGGCGCGGCAGCTGCAGGCTCGGCCACTGCCTCCGCGGGCTGCTCGTCGGCCGCAAAGGCTGCGACCTCCTCCTCGTGCCGCCGACGGACATCCGCCTCCATCTGCTGCACGCGCGCCTCCGTCTCCTGCTTGCTCAGCCGGTCCTTTTTGGCCTTCTTCTGGAACGCCTTGACATCGTTCTGCAGAGCCTGCGAGCGCGCATACACACGCCGTTAGACTCACTTCTGTCGCCCCGCCGGCACCAACGAAGGCGGCGGGCCAGCGACCCTAGCGAACGTACGCGCAGCTCGAGCTTGTGCCGCTGCTTGGCCTGCCCCAACGTCTCCGCTTTGCTCGCCATCTCGCACGTCTTCCTCCTCCACTCTGCCAAAACTACCACAGAGTGCATTTGGTGAGTACCATCAATTTGGTACGATGAAAAGCATACACTTTGTGTTCGAAGTTCGAACATAAAGTCGAACTTCGAACACAACGAACATAATGGACAGCTTCAACTTCGCACGGCATGCTGTTGGAGAACCCCGCGCTCCTGTCGAAAGAACTGAGTGTGTTGCGTGAAGCGGCGTGTTGAGTCAAGTCCTGATAGTTTGGCGAGCGACAAGCTCGCAGGACGCAAGCTGTGCCGCGGTGCCTCGACATGCAAGAGGATTGGTGCGGCCACACGTCGCAGGTGTCAAACGGCACGCTGCGCTATTGTTGTCCATGCAACTAAAGGGACGCGACCGAATCGCCCGCGCAGTTTCCATAACGGGCGCCTTGCGATGAGTTCGCTGCGGAGCGACGACGGGCCCCAGGCGGAGCGCTCGCGGCGTATCGAGGCCCAGGCGTACCTTCAGGACCCGGTGCCGTCGCTTCCTGTGGTGGCGGCGACCTCAACCAGCGCCAACCGCCTCGAGAGGGATAACGACATTATAGGGGCGAGCTCCGCGAGCACTCCATCAACGAGCTACGTCGAAAATGCGCGGCTGGCGGATGAGCGCGACTTCCTGCGCAAATACGTCGAGCGCTTGCTTGCGCAGCTGCGCGCGCTGTTGCACAAGTACGGCGAGATGGAGCGCCTCAAGGTGCTCGCTGACCCGAACGTACTGGTCGGAGACGACGACGACGGAGCGTTAGCAGCCAGGAATGGTGTTGGCCAATCGAACCTGCAAGCGCCGTGGTTGACGGCTCCCGAGTACATCAGCCCACTATTCCAAGCGTATGACCTAAAGATCCAAGACCTGGTGCGTGCCTTGTTCGTGGACGACGTCACACAAGCTATAGGACAGACCCTAATGGATACTCTGGTGATCAGGAAACAGCAGTAGATGACGGCCGCACGGCAATGGATCGCTTCGCCAGCCGAGCCGAGGCGCTGGCGAACGAGAACTCGGCTTTGCGCCAGTACGATAACCCCTGCAAAGCCATAGAGGAGACGCCAAGCACTTGATCCTAACGCCAAACCTACTGCCTCTGAACAGAGAACTGGAGGGAGCAGCCGAGCGACTGGCACTTCAATGCATGCAGGCGCCGAAGGAGCTGCACGGTATGGGCGATCCGCTGCTGTCGCTGAATGATGACGGAGAGTACATGCAGGAGTTCAACGAGCGCGTTGACGTCCTCATGTCGGTACGGCATACCCACAGACCACGATTGTGCTCAACGCGTTGTATACCGGAGCGTGGCGCGAGCTAACAGCTTGGTGGTTGATTTTTGTAGGAAAACAACATGCTGATGGAGCAGGTCTCTCTTCAAGACGACGAGATCAACGCGATGAAGAAGGAACTCATGGATCGCGATCAGCAGCTACAAGCGATGGAGCAAAACTTCAGCGAAGCGACAGCAGCGATCCAGGGATTGCGAGACTCGTGCGTCCGCCTTCGTGATGAGAAGCAGCACTGCGAGAAGCAGCTCCAGCACTACGCAACAGTGATTGCTCAGCTCGAAAGTACCAAGGATACTCACACGCAGCGCATTGAGGCAGCCCACGTGGACAAAGCAAGCCTGGAGAACCAGCTCGCCGAGTACGAGACCCTACTCAGCAACGCGAAGAAGAACGCGCTCCGAAAAGACGAGCAGTACTCGACCCGCTATCAGAATGTCTGCTCGCGACTCCGCGATCTGAACGCTGTCATCGAGACCAAAGATAAGCAACTCGACGAGGCCCAGGAGAAGGCAGCCGTGCTACAGGCTGAAATAGAGGCGGTGCGTCAAGACTGTGAAGGGATGTTGGGCGTCATGAACAGCATGGAGAAGCAGCTGAGCCAGTATTCTGACAGAGAGGACGCCGTTGCCGAGGTTTGTGGACACTGACCGTTTGCCTCCACAGATGTGCCGTGAGTTATTGACGCGTTTATTCCAGCTTGAGGCAGAATGCAAGACCAAAGTGGAAGAGCTCTTGCTGCAAAAGGAAGAGGTATGATGGCGAGGAGAGCAATGGAATTGCCGAGGGGGCTTGTACTAACTGGTGGCATGCTAGGTTTCTGCACGAGAGACACAAAGTCGACGGGAAATCGCTCGACTACTTGAGCGGCTACAACAGCAAGCGGCAATGCATCTCAAATCGGAGGAGGAGAACGTGGCCGCAGTTGAGCGGAAGTACAAACTGGAGCTTAAATCGAGAGAAGAGGAAGTCCAGTCGCTGAGCAACCAGCTTTCGCAGCTCAGATCGAGCACGGTACTGCGACCCGAATACGAAGGCGGCGTTGTGTGGGCTTATCTGACTTCCGTACGTGTTTCTAGGATGTCCTGGCCAGAAATCACAAAGACTCGGAGCGAAAGTTGGCTGAAGTCGTGCGCCATGGATCCGAAGCATCCGGATTATTCGAGGTGCAATCAATATGAAAGCTCACGCCCAGAGGTCATAGCACTAACGATGCATGTAAATGTCGATACCTCAGCGAAAACTACGGCAACTGGCGGATCGGGCAGCCGAGGCTGAAGAAGCACGCGATGCGGTGAGGACCGGGGTCATTAATATATTGGTAGGCATATTGAGATTGTTCGACTTACCTTGTTGCGTGGCCAACCAGTCTTCTCGATTGGAAGGAGACTATACCCAAAAGCTCCAAGCGAAGGAGAAAGAGATACTCAAGCTGCGCACAGACATGCGAGAGCGAACCCAAGAGCTGAATGTACGACACTTTTACAGTCGGTGCCACCGTTGACCGCGTGACCTCACTAATGCTTGCTTTACAACAGGACAAAGTGTCAACCCTCGAGCGAGAGCTTGAGATTCGGCGTAGTGAAGTACGCGAAGCGAAGGATTCAATCGAGGAGAAGCACCAAAAGATGCAAATGCTGAACGAGCAGCTCGTCAAGGTGAAGACAGACTGTTCGACGCGCTTTGAACGAGAGCTGGAGGTGCTGTACCAGCAAAATCGTGAGCTGAAGGTTCAAGTAGAGACGTTCGAGTACAAGCTGGCGCAGGCGAAGAAAGATGCAGCGTCAGCCATGGATTCCACCCAGAACGAGCGAGAGCGAGCGGAAGTGCGCTTCATTGCCGAGATTGAAAGTTTGAAAGGACGTGTACAGTCTCTCAAAGACGAGAGAAGCAGGGTCGAGAAGGCTCGCCAAGAGACCGAGTCCAGGTGCGGTGTCCTGAGCATGCAGATACAGCAACTCTCCCGAGAACTGAGCGACACAAAGGAGCTGCTGTACGAGCACGAGCACGCGTGCGACGACAGCGACAGGAAGGTGACGGAGCTGAGCTCGCAGCTTACGCTCGCCTTGTCCAAGCAGCAGCAACTCTATCGGCAGGAGAGAGAGCTACGCAGTGCGCTGGAGCGAATGACGCTAGAGCACGCTCGGGCTGAGCGAGAGGCGAAGGTGCGTTGCCCGCTCATTATCATATCCACTGGTCCGTTTTAGCTGACGAGATGTTCCCCGACAGAATTGCCGCAAGAAACTCGAAGAGCACCGAGCAGAAAGCTACTCGTACTTGTCAAAGTCTCGCTCTCTCGGGCCGACCGAACGACTAGCAGGTTTGTCAGAGACTCGAATGAGGAGTCCTCTGGTGTTGAATCTGTCGGACAAAGTCCCAGGATCACCTGGTGACAGTGTGTACGGATTGTCATCTTAGCAATGAGCGTGGCGATGAAATGAACAGCAGCAACAGCACTTTTCACCGCAGCCAAGCGACAGAGTCTTTGCGTTACGGGGAAGCAGGGTGCCGCTCTCTTTACTTGGCAAAGCACAGGCTCGAGTTGGTACCGCCGAAGCCAAAAGAGTTGGTGAGCACCGCGCGGAGCTCCTTCTCTTGCGGGGTATTCGGCACGTAGTTGAGCGTGAACTCCTCGGTCAGGTCGTGCAGGTTGAGCGTTGGCGGCATCACGTTGTGGTGCAAGGCCTTGATCGCGAAGATGGCCTCAACGGCGCCAGCTGCGCCAAGCAAGTGGCCGACCGCACCCTGCAACAGAAGTGGCGTCAGCATATTCAATCCAATGGATGCCACGAGGTGTCGGAACGATTTGCCGTCACCTTGGTTGACGAGAAGCCGATCTTCTTTGCGTGCTCGCCAAAGAGCGACGTCACCGCTGTATTCTCAGCGCGGTCCCCGAGAGGCGTCGACGTGGCGTGCGCGTTGATGTATCCGATATCCGACGGCGCGATCCCCGCCTGCTTCAGCGCGGCCAGCATCGCACTTCAACACATCACTGGTCAGCACAAGCAAACATGGAGCGCATACTTTGCTGGCAAACAACCACGAACCGCTTAGCGCCGTTGCCGTCCTCAGGTGGCGCTGTCATGTGGTGACTATCGCCGCTGAGCCCGTAGCCGCGGATCTCGGCGTAGATGCGCGCGCCGCGCTTCTTGGCATGCTCGTACTCCTACCAGTTATGCCAAACGCGGATGTTATGTGCTGTTCATGTTCATGCCAGCACTCGGAAGCACTCATTACCTCAAGGACGACGACGCCGGCGCCTTCGCCCATGACGAAGCCATCGCGTTGTGAGTCAAACGGACGCGATGCCTCTTGCGGTCGGTCGTTGTGCTGCAAACATCGAAGCGGTCGTCATCGTCAGAGTCTCTAGCCTGGAATGGCTTGGGGAATTCCACTGACCTTGGTGGAGAGCGCTTGCGAGCGGAGGAAGCCGCAGACCGAGATCTCATTGATGCAGGCCTCCGTGCCGCCCGCGACCATGACGTCCGCGTCTCCGTGGCGGATCATGCGGAACGCGTCGCCGATGCTGTGGCTGCCCGTCGCGCAGGCCGTCACGCACGAGTGGTTTGGTCCCTAATGACACTCGGCTCACTCGGTAAGCGCCACCTTCCAAGATCAACGTTGTGAAGGGGGCGATTCACCAACCTTGAGCCCGTTCTCGATGCTCACATGACCCGCCGCCAGATTGATAAGCGCGCGCGGGATGAAGAACGGCGACACGCGGCGGTATTTCTGCCCGCAACGACGCACAAGGTCAGCTCCAGAGCGCCAGAGCTGCCTCACCAGGACCGAGCGCACCTTGTCGACGATGAGCTGGCCGACGTCGACGATCTCCTGGATGTTGCCAATGCCCGCGCCGATCGCGACGCCCTGCCATCGCCATCCGACCCAAGCCCGTCGGTATAAACCGCCCAAGACGGTCAAGTACAGTAGCAAACGGAAGGCGGACGCACCGCGCGCTCTTGCTCCTCGTCCGACTGCGCGACCCAGCCCGAGTCCTCGATCGCCTCGCGCGCTGCAGCACCCACGCATATCGCTTAGCTGCAGGCTCTAACTCCTCTTAAACCCAACACCACACTGCTGCCTCCGTACCTGCGGCGAGCGCGAACGCGATAAAGTCGACGTCCTGCGCGCGCGCGTTCTTCGGGTTCAGGTGCTCCTTGATGCGGAACGCGTGCTCGCCGTCCCCGCGCGGCACCTGCGCCGCGATCGTGCACGCAAGGCCCGTGTCCTCTAGAGCCGCGACGCGCTTTTCTCGTGCACACAGCACGCGCACGGCGTCAAGTGCCCGATTAGACATCGCCTTTATCAACAACTCTCTGCGTCTAATGAAGTGGCGCACCTGCACGGCCGACTGCGAGGCGAGCAGCGCGTCCCACGTGCGCGCGACGCCGACGCCCAGCGGCGTGACTGCTCCCAAGCCGGTGACGACCACGCGCCGCGTGGGCGCGGCCGGCGGCGCCGAGAACGCGAGCTGCGCGAACCCGCGGCGCGCCATCATCGTCGTGCGCATCTTTGGCTTATGCACGTGCACACTGCGATCGGTTGTCACCGCTTCCACACGTTTTCGACCAATCAAAATGATTTACTATAGGTTCAAGTAGTATTTACAGCCAATAAGCGTTGTCGAATGCGACGAGCGCCGCTTCAACTGGAACCACCATTTCTTCCCGATGCACCATGATATGTAGATGTAGTTGCGCGTCTGCGGCCTCCTCGCTGCTGTTACTGGCCCTGCAGCTGGCGGAACTCGGACGTGGTGAGCTCCACGAAGTCCCGCTGCTCGGCGTCGCCCGTGGCGCGGTCCTCGAGCCACGCGAGCGACGCGTGCGTGCGGTTCCAGACGCTGAGCAACCCGTAGCCGTAGTCCGCCTGCCGGAACGCCGACCACTCGGGCTGCGGGTCCAAGTACGTCGGCGCCAGGCCTTCGCGGTTGCCGGCGTCGCCCAGCACGACGTACACGACGCCGTCGTCGCGCACCTGCTCCTTGTACACCGGGTGGCTGCGCTCGTACGCGTGCACGTGGCCGGCGATCACCAGGTCGGCGCGGTGCCGGAAGAGCAGGTCCTCCATGTTCTGCTTCATGGCCATGTGCGGCTCGTTACCTTGGTGCGCCGTGTTGCTGTTGTACCACGGCCCGTGCATGATGACCACGAGCCAGGGCGTGCGCGCGCGGTCCACTCGGCCCGCCAGCTCCTCCTGCAGCCACTGGTACTGCAGCGAGCCCTCACTCGAGTCGACGTAGGGCGTGAGCACGATGAAGTGCACCAGGCCCACTCGGAATGCGTAGTACAGGTTGCGTCGCTGGAGACGGCTCGGACGCGCAAAGGGCATGCGGAACCGCTCCTGGTACGCCACGAACGCGCTCACTTCCGGCTGGCACGGGTGCTCTTGCTCGTGGTTACCCGACGACACCATCCTGTCGACCGTTGCACGTCGCCTGAGTCAATGAACCACAAGGCGAATGGATACTGCTAGGCTAACGCCACGTACCACGGCATTCGCGACGCCAGCGGCTCGACGAGTCGTCCCCAGCGGTCCCAGCGCTTCTGCTCGCTGTCGGCGTACGACAGGTCGCCGGCGTGCAGGATGGCGCTCATGTTGTCGATGCCCGAGAGGTGGCGCAGCGTCTGCTCCGAATACACCGTTTGGCTATCATCCCAGAGCGTCAGCACGTCCTCCACCCCACGTCTGCAGTTGTTTGCTAAGCGTCCTACCCGAGGTCTCCGATGACGCCGAACGTGAGCGGCGCGTCGCTCCCGACCGGGACGACGGTGCGGAAGGACCGCACGTCGCTCCACCCGCCGATCTCGTCTCCGCATTGATCTAATCGCATCCACGTGCGTATCGTCAGCGCCGGCGACCTCTTCACAGCCTCAATGCACGCACAGAGAGAGACAACGGACAGTAGTAGACGGTCCCCGGGAGCAGCGACGCAGCGGGGAGCACCACGTGGTGGAACCACGGCGACACGTAGTCGCAGAAGACGTAGCGCGCGCACGGGGCCTCGGCGCTCGCCGTCAGCGCCAGCGTCTCGGGCGTCTGGCCATACCGCACGGTGGACGAGCGCGTCTTGCCGCTCGTCGCCCACGACACGGTCATGCCTACGCGCGGCATCCCTCCGTCCTCGGCCGCGGCCGAGCCGTCGTCGAACAGTGCCACGTGCACCTGCGAGGGCGGCGCCGGCGCGAGCGAGAAGCCCTCGGCCGCGTTCGCGAGCGCCCCGTCGAAGACCGACGCCAGGTGCGCGTCCGCGAGCAGCAGCAGCAGCGCCGCGCTGATCATGAGCGCGAGCACGAGCGACCGCATCCCGAGCCGTCGCCGTCGATCTTCGTTGTGTTCTTCTTCACCCCCACCGGGGACGGATCCATAGTATTGTGGATACTTAATCGGCAATAATGGCTCCATTTTACTCGAGAATGTATCCACAGCGTTAGATGTCTTCCTTGGGAGACCGCCGGGATGATACGCGAAAGCGAAAGTGGCGGCCGATGGATGCGGCTCGAGGTCGCTTCGCGTGCGTCTGCGCGTTGGGTAACACTACCTTAGCGCCTGATGGAGCCGCTGGACCCGCTCAGGCGTCGATGGAGCGCGTCTGTGCATGCCAGTGGCAGAGGATGAAGATTCGGCCGGATGGGCCGTCCGAGTCTCGGCTATGGGACGAACGCCCCGGCGAATCTCGCAGCGCCATTGGCAGTGCGGGCGGGCGTCTCTCGTCGAGTGATTCTGGGCGGGAGGAAGCACTGGTCTGCTCGGAACGAGGCGGACCCTGGCGTGTCTCGTTCGACGCTCGTCGTGGTCGTCTAGCGGCCGGCCGACGCAGCCAGCGGCCCGTGTTCAGTGCCCACGATGTCAATGGCGTAATCCTGGAGTATCGACAAGTGCTTGACCATCCCACATTATCGGATGGCTCAGCTGCTACGTCAGACTTGAAGTGATGGGCGACTCGCGCCTCTTCGCCTGCACCGGGGCGACTTGTGCTATACCGGCGACTATTCGAGGATCGAGCACGTCGGTATGGCCGATGGTGGCAATGGACGGGCGGCCGATCATGTGTGGCGGCTGCGCTTCGGTTTCTGGGACGAACTGGACGTGCTCTACAACGCCTTCGTGCCGCCGGCGAGGCCGCGCTTGTCCGAGCTGCCGAGGGACTCGCCTGCTGAGTGGTGCGTCAGGTCTGTCGCTCGGTCATGACGTGCTATGCGTCGCCTCAATCGCTGGATGCTGCTGGGCAGGGCCAAGAGGATCGTGCCACAGGAGCCGAGCGAGTTCCTCGGGAACCCCACGGCCGTGCAGTTCCTCAATGATATCTCGAGTCTCGATGCGGCGGCGACCAACTACATTATCAGCGTTCGTTCATCCAAGTCCTCAAGAGTCAACTGTAAACATGCGTAGTCTCACCGATCGTGCGCAGGGTGGGCCGTGCACTGGCAAATTGTCGTTCTCGAACCTACTTAAGCGGCATATCCAGAGTCTAGACCCGGATCATCCGAGCAAGTTCGCGTCAGCCGATGCGTCCAAGATCGAGTGCGTTAGACTGTTTGCCTAGCGCCTCTTACTGGTCTCCGGTCTCCAACCCACTGACTCCTTACGACTGTATTTCTCGGAGACTGCAGTGAGAAGGAGCTCATCGCAAGACTCCAAGCTGCTGTGCTCCGAGTTGACAAGGACCGCGCCACCGCCGGCTCTGCGGCAGTAATCTCGCCCTCGTTTCTGCTTATCGAGCGCTACGAAAGGTACACCCCATCCCACGTGTTGGTGTCCGTGTTCTCACCAAAGTGTTGCCTCACTAATTTACCGTGCCCAGCGTCTCGCCGTCGTTCCAGCAGCACTCTTTGCTCCCCGAGGTGACGGCGGCCAACGCGAAGCACGTCTTCGTCATGTTTCTCGTCCGCCCAGACGCCTCCAAGATCCCGGAGCAGCTGCGCGCGCTCTGCTCGACCGTTCACCTGCACGCGCTGAAGCCCATGGACGTCCGCGCGAAGCTCCTGATGGTGTGCAGCCGCGAGCGTGTGCGTCCCCTCAATGCTCACAGCTAGACGGACCGATTCGGTCACTAACGCTCTAGATCGGACACAACAGATCGGGTATCGCCGCGATGCGCTGGAGGAGCTCGGCCGACAGAGCGAACTCAAGCTCGCCGCAAGTCTCGAGCGCCTCCGACTCGTCTTCACGACCCACCAGTTCCTATCGGTCGAGAACGTGCGCAAATTGCCTCGAGCCAAGCCAGGCATCACTCGAAAGATGTCGTCGAGCTCATCGTCGAGCTCATCGTCGAGCTCTCCGCCGTCCGAAATGCCCGAGACAACAGCGAAAGCGGGACCAATGGTACCGCCTCCAGGCACCCTAAAGGCTCCAGTGTCATCGCCGACACCGCCGCCGTTCCCGCTCACGATCGCGCAAATGTGTGAGCCGCTGCGTCGATGCCCAAAGTGCACGCTCCTTCCGCCGTGCGCTCACATATCCTTGGCCAAGATGTTTGAGCGCGTCGAGCGCACACGCAGCATGTATCCCAACACGTCCGCAGCCACCGGCGTCCCATTGTGTGCGTCTTTCGTGCGGCGCGGCGTGTGCAGCAACATTCAGTCCATCGGTCGCTGCCGGTTCGCGCATCCTCTGGATCTCCACGAGATCGACACGCGTGGACTTGCTCGTCGGTGCGCCACCCATACACTCCCATTACCTTGCACGCACTGCGAGAACGTTCGCTCGCTAGCGGCGAAGACGTCAAGCGAGGCGAAAGCCATCGCAGTACTCGAGAAGCAGCTGCAGCAAGCTCGGAAGCAAGCCGCAGACCTCGAGACCGAGCGCTTTCTGTTCATGCGCGAGCAGGGCAAGACAACGAAGTGGGGCAACGCCAAGAGAGAGCTCGACGAGCGCAGCGCAGCGCTCAACGCACGCGTACTCGCTGCCAAGAGGACTGTAAGCCAGCTCGTCTCCGATCTGAGGCAGCGCAAGGAGCGGCACGCCAAGCTGCGCGACGATCTGGCCCACGGACGCAGCAAAGGTGCGGGCAAAGGCCGCGGAAGAGCTGTTGAACGAGGCGAAGGCGCTGCTGGAGAAGCGTAGTAGAGTCTCCCTTGTGGATAATACCCCACTGACAGCGAGCGTCACCTGCGAACGACCGTCCTCTCTCTTTATTGCTCGTTCCTGGCTGCAGCGCTGAACTGGATCCGCCGCGCGGCGTCGCCGCCCGTCAAGGCGGCCTGCTGCATCTGCAGCTGAGCCTGCTGCTGCCTCCGAACGCGCGCGTCCTCGCGCCGCTTGTGCTCGAGCGCGAGCGCGTCCGAGAACTCGTGCAGCGGCAGCGCGTGCGGGTCGAACACGCGCGCGTCAAAGTTGGACGCCAGCTCGTCGATCGCGAAGTACGCGACCACCTTGTCCAGGATGTACGGGTTGCGCACCTCCTTCCGGGCCTGCAGACTCGTCTGGAAATCCTCTCCGCGCTCGCGCTGCGCGCTCAGGATCGACGCGATCCGCTCCTGGACCACAGGGTCTGCAGGCGCGTCAGGGGCCGGCGGGACGCCCGCGCGCGCCAGCGCCGCCTCCAGCTCGGCGATCTCGGCGTCGGCTTCCAAGTCCGCGCTAGGCAGTAATACAGCGCCTCCAGCGGCTGCTGGGGGCGCGGTGGGTGGAGGTAAGGCTTGTGCACTCGATGGTGGCAATGCGAGCGCGCTGGAAGGCGCGCCGGCGGCGTCCTCGTCCTCGGAAGACGACGCATATTCTAGCCCGAGCGCGTTCATTGTCACGGCACCACTCGAATTGTCCATTTTTCGACGCTAACGGATCGTATGTCCTATATCAATCGGTGCTGTTTGCTAGTCGTCTTATATGTTGACCCACTAATTGACCATTTATTATCGGACATACCTGTCAATTTGGGCTGCGAAACGACGCCAAACGTGGCGAAATGAGCCATGCGGCGAAGCCGGCGGCGGCCGCGGGTAACCCGCTGGACCGGCTGCGCGAGCAGCGAGCAGCGCGCGTGCTGGAGCTGCTGCAGAGCGAGCTGCGCGCGCAGGTGCGGGTCGAGAAGGACGCGCACCGGGGCGACGCGAGGGACCAGCGCGCTCGGCGGCAGGCGCGGATCGCGCGGCTCGAGGACCCGGCCGAGCGCCAGCGACTGTGGACGCGCGAGCCGCCGCCCTGCTTTGACGTGAGGCAGGTTTTAATACGCCGTTGTCTTTCAGCTGTGTGACGGACTATGCCGGCGCATTTGGCAGGGCGTTCCGGTCCGGAGCCTGCCCAAGGCGCGCGAGCTCTGGCGGGAGATGGACGTGACGTCGTGGACCAAGCGCGCGCTGGACGCCGCGTGCGCGCTGCTGGACCTGCCGACGCGCGGCAGGAAGCGCGACATGCTCGCGCGCATCCAGGATTGGGTGATGGCGCCCGAGATACTCGCGGAGCGGCAGCGGCAGCAGGAGCAAGACCTCGAGCGTGACGCCGTGCTTGGTCAGACGTGGGACTCTGTTGGATAAGCACGAGCGAGGCACTCATGCGTTCTCGTGGTGTTGGCGTCCAATATACAGGCTCTGGGCGAGTTTTCGTGTTCGGGAACAATTCGAACGGAGAGTTGGGCCTCGGACACCGGCAGGCATGCAGCTGTCCGACGGAGATCGAGAGCTTCCGCGGCAAGCACATCGTGCGCGTCGAATCGGTGCGTCAATCTACACCGCCGCTCTTGTAGCTGGCTAGACTTCAAGTGTTCTGATTGACTGTCGTGTGTGGCAACGCGTTTGCCAGGGATTTGATGCGGACTTTGCGTTCGCGACTGCCGAGGATGGGCGGGTGTTCGCGTGGGGAGGCGGCGGACGCGCGCTCTTCAGCCGCTCAGGCACGAGCAACAAGGCTACTGTTGCCGATCTGTCGACTCTGAGTTGCGAGCCAGCAAAGCCAGAGGGGTTCATGCCTGCAACTGCACCGGACGCACTGTCATCGCTCACGACGAGCTGCTTCTTGCTTCCGCAAGAGCTGCCGCAGATGTCGGCCATGGCGGTCCAGCAGCTCGCTTGCGGTCGCTCAGGCGGTCACATGGCTGTCGTTACAGCCACCGGCGAGTGCTTCACGTGGGGCAAAGGAGAGTATGGCGAGCTCGGCGTCAAGCTGTCCGCGTCAGTCTCCGCTCATTCGGACAAACTGCACCACGTCCATCCGATTGGAGTGCGCTCGACTCCCGTCGCGACTGTCAGTGTCGGGAACTCTCACACTGTAGTCGCCACTGTGGACGGAAGACTCTTTGCGTGGGGAGGCAACTGGAGCGGCCAGCTCGGTGTTGGCGCTACGAGACGCGGCGGTGTCGTCGACAAACGGCAGCGCTTCTGCTTCCCGGCGCCAACCGCCGTCGAAGCGCTGGGCAATATCAGCATCGTGCGCGTGTCCTGCGGAGCGGCGCACACTGGCGTGGTCTCGGCGGACGGTCAGCTCTTCACGTTTGGTTGCGGAGATGGCGGGCGGCTCGGACTGGGCTCGAACGAGGACGCCTGTAGCCCACAGCTCGTGACAGCGCTAGTGGACATGGTCGTGCTGGATATTTGCTGCGGGGGCTGGCACTCGCTCTGCCTCGCCACTCAGAGAAGCGCTGCGTCAGTCAGTCCAAGCAAGCGACGCACTGGTGGTCGTGCTGGGGTGAGCATAACAGACAGAGAGGGACACGACGAGGGCGGATACGTCTATTCGTTCGGCAGCGGACTTCAAGGCCAGGTGCGGACGCCTTGTGCACTGGACGGGATGGATCATGACGGTAGCTGACGCTGTGACTCTGGTTCTGTCGTTGTTGACTAGCTTGGACTTGGCAAGCAGAAGACTGCAGCGCTACCAAGTAAGCCTGTTTATCGACTGAGAAACGTTGCAGACGACTCACGATGCATCTTCTCTGTTGTTATGGCAGCGTGCATCCCGGCCCTGCAGCTTCGTCGCGTTCAGTGTCGAGCGCTTGCAACGTCCTCTCTCCACTGCTGTGCGCTCTCGATCGATGGCGGGCTCTACACTTGGGGCGGCAATGTTGGTGGCTGCCTTGGGCGTCAAGCGTCCTCGAGCGGTAGCAACGGCGGGTCGGTCGAGCTCAGCGAGCCCGACTTGGTGAACCCGGAGCTATTCCGCGGCTACGGCGTCGGCTCGATCGTGTCGGTCGCAGTGGGAAGGCATTTCACCGTGTTCGCCACCGGACCACTCGCTCGCAACGAAGAGCCGAGGCGCACAGCCTTTGATCAACGCGAGAGACTCAACGCACTCAGTCGAGAGCTCAACAGCCCAGCAAGAACGCTCAAGATATCGCAACGTAACGTGTAGAGTCGAAAACTTTGATTGGACGCAACGAAGTGACCGACAAGGCCAGGAACTCGCGGCATCAGTCGTTCCGTCCGGTCGATCGAGTTGCCAGGATCGATCTAGAACGGCACAACCGCTCGCGGAGCGGACGCAGACGACGGGCACAGCTGCCCGTTCGGCTGCGCGAGCACGTACTTCTCCAGCGCCGTGTCGGCTCGTCCAGCCTCGACCTCAGCCACGTCCATCTTGCCGATTGTAACCCCGGGAATGGTCGAGAACTCGCTCGTGAAGAGGAAGTTGCTCAGCGCGAGCGTCAAGGGCTCGTCGTCCGCAATGTCGCCGCTCTTTGTCGGGTGGTCGAGCCACTGGAGCACCGTCACGGCGCCCTGCTTGCTCCCCGAGCACTGGAACGTGTAGGCGAAGCCGGCGGGGTGCACGAAGTAGCCGTTCTTCTCGACAACCCCAACGCCGCAGCTAGCAAGGGCCTCCTTTGCGAGATACTTGCGCAGCGACTTTCCGTCCGTCTCGACTGCGACCACGAGGTTGCCGAAGGGGGGACCAGGCCATGACATCGCCCAGAGTGATCGCGCCGGCGGGCACAATGCGGTTGGTGCGAATCTCACCGCCGTTCATGACGCCCGCGTCGACGTTAACGTTGCTCCCAGCGTATAACTGGAGCGCCGAGTCGGCGAAGACGTCCCCGATCGGGCAGCCACGCGCGCGCACCGTCAGCTCGGTCAGGTCCAGCGGTGCACAGAGCGTTCCGATGGTGACGTTGAAGCGCACCGCGATCTCCTGCTTGAACTCGGCGATCTTGGCGTCGAGCGCGTCGTCCGTCTCCATCTCCTGCGTAATGGCCACGGCTTCGTGCTTCATGCGCGTGGCGGCCGTCGTGAACTTGCCTTCGGGGCGAAAGAATTCGACGTGCGACTTCCAGACGCGGCGGAAGTCGAACTCGGACTTGAGGTACGGCGTGTCGTAGTTGCTCTGCAGCATGAGCGCGTGGTCGTGACCGCCCAGGATGAGGTCCACGCCCTTGACCTCACTCGCGAACCGGTTGTCGTCCGCGACGAACTGGTGCGTGAGAGCGATCACAAAGTCGACACCGAGATCGTTGCGCAGGATCTGGACCTGCTTCTTTTCCGCTTCGATAGGGTCCTCCCAGTACAGACCCAGCTGCGGCGCGTTCATATCGTACAAGACACCGAAGATGCCGACCGTGAACGGTTTAGCGCCAGTATTGTCCACGACTGACGTCGTGCACGCCGTGTTGGATCGGCGCTGCCTGCTGAACGACCACACGGCGTTTGCTTTGGTGCCGCGCAGGAGCGCGCCGGTCGAGGCCTCGAACACGTTGGCGTTGAGCCACGTGAAGGTGGACACGCTCGAGACGTTGAGGAAGCCCTCGATGCCAAAGTCAAAGTCGTGGTTGCCTAGGCTCGCAAAGTCCACGCCAATGGCGTTGTGCGCCGCCACCATCTGCATGCCGCGGAACTGCGACGACCAGAGCGACGGAGCCATCGTGTCGCCCGCAAACTCGCGTCGCTCTCCGCGCGCATCTTGCGCGCTAAAGGCACGACGCGCGAGGGACCGCCCAGCTTGAACCCGTTCATCTCGTCCAGCAGAAGCTCGTACACGTCGTTGTAGGACAGGATGTCGAGCGTGGCCGTCAGGTTGCGGTCCAGCGTCGTGTTGACCGCCGCGAGGCTCCGACACGGCGTCAGGAGCGCCAACAGCGCGAGGCTGCGAATAGCGAGGGAGCCAAGCATGGAGAGCACTGGAGGTTGGGAGGAGGGTGTGGAGTGGCTGCCGGCGGTAGATTGAGAAGTGAGAGCTGGTGTCGCTCGCTCTCGAGGCGCTAGACGAGGTGAAGGGCGTGGTCTGTAGCTGCTAACGTGGCGTGCGAATCGGTTCAATCGGCAGTCGGTTGCGACTGAAACGCGCAGACTGGCATTTTGTTGAGCCATTCGCTCGCGTCCGAGTCATGGAGCTCAGGACGACGTTCTACTACTGTCCGTGGAGCCTGCTAACGTCCAGCCAGACATCTATCGCGCATGCGACTTTCGTATCCACCCGGCGCCACGACGTTTTCCATGGAGAGCATACATAAGCGACGTACGGTGTGTACCGCGATTGGGACGACACCAAGGCCGTCGCCAGCAGATCGTTGCTTGCTGAAGTATGCATCCATCCTCGCCTGCTGTTGAGGTCCGTTGTTGAACTTGTCCGAGTTGAAGGCTCGCCTTGAGCGACCAGTACAGCAGCAGGTGACGCCGATCTAGCGATTCCTACTGGAGCACGGCGTACACGGTGTGCAACTTATCGGCGACATGTGAGCTTTTGGTGGGATCGTTGGTGTCACCGACGTATTTCGCGCGGTGGTTCTCGACGCATGAAAACCATGGCGGTGGTGGTGTGTGGCGATCGCCGAACAGGAGATATTACTTTATATATAGTATACATTATGCAATATGTTGATGTAAAATAAGGTCGTGTTTTATTATGAACATAACGTGTTTTGATATCATTTATAAGAATCCATCGAGTTTTTCCGTCGGAAGTGGTGCTCGTCAGTAACACTTTTAGCGTTAACTATCTCGACGGATTTAAAAATATCAAACAAACCTACCTATTTTTGATAGAAATGGTGGGCCGTGGTGTCAAATACTCCAATTAGGACCGTTTATGTGCAGCGGGTAGGTGAAACGATATCGTTCAGAGTGCATGTCATTTCAGAGTGCATGTCGCTACGTAATCTAGATCATTCCAAAACACGGTCCCATCAAATTCCAAATCACGGTGCACTTCGCCCGCGTATCTTGAAGCCTGGAGGGGGGCGGCGTCGCTCGGGCATACAAACGGAAGGACGAAGAAGCAACAGGTCCATCATGAGCACGGTGCAGGTGAGCGTCAAGTGGGGGAAGCAGGTGTTCAAGGACGTGGCGGTGGACAAGGGCGCGTCGGTGGCGGCGCTCAAGGCGCAGCTGTACTCGCTGACGCAGGTGCCGGTGGAGCGGCAGAAGCTCATGAGCAAGGCGTGGAAGGGCATGCTGAAGGATGACGCGGACCTGTCGGCGCTCGACAAGCTCGTGGACGGCGCGGTGCTCATGCTCATGGGCTCGGCCGACGTGGTGACGAAGCCCAAGGAGGAGGTGCGCTTCATCGAGGACATGGCGACCAAGGACGTGGCGGCCGCGGGCGTCGTCTACCCCGCGGGGCTCGTCAACCTCGGCAACACGTGCTACATGAACGCGACGCTGCAGTGCCTGCGGCCCGTCAAGGAGCTGCGCGCGGCGCTGCAGCAGGCGCCCGGCGGCATGTCGGCCGACCTGGCCAACAACTTTACGAGCGCGCTGAGGGACATGTACGGCCAGCTCGACAGCAGCGTCGAGAGCGTCACGCCCGCGCTCTTCGTGTCGGTGCTGCGCCGCGCGTTCCCGCAGTTCGCGCAGCAGGCGCCGCGCTCGGGCGGGTTCATGCAGCAGGACAGCGAGGAGTTCCTCTCGACGACGCTCTCGACGCTGCAGCAGTCGCTCCGGCAGCCCGCGGGCGAGCTCGCGAGCTTTGACGGCAAGGCGGACAACATGATCGACGCGCTCTTTGGGCTCGAGATGCTCGAGACGCTGCAGTGTGTCGAGTCGGACGCCGAGCCGGTCACGCAGAAGAAGGAGAAGGCGCTCAAGCTCGTGTGCAACATCACCATCGAGACCAACCACGTGTCCGAGGGCATCAAGATCGTACGTCCGACGATGGGGGGGGGAAGAGGAAGTCTTTGTGCGCGTCTCAGGCGCTTACTTACGACTGACACTGGTCTTGGTGCATTAGGGTCTCGAGGGAACGATCGAAAAGAACTCGGACGTGCTCGGCCACAACGCCGTCTGGAAGAAGACGCTGCGCATCAACCGACTGCCCAAGTACCTTTGCGTGCAGTTCATGCGCTTCTACTGGAAGGCGACGCCCGAGAGCCGCGACCACGCCGGCGTCAAGTGCAAGATGCTGCGGGTGCGTCGCAGCGGAGGTTGTCCGTGGAGCGAGTCGAGTGGTCTCTTCTAACGTTGCTGCCGATACTCGGGGGGCTCTTGATCCCAACAGCCGATCAGCTTCCCCATGGTGCTCGACCTGTTCGACTACTGCTCGGACGAGCTCAAGAGCACCATGAAGATTTCCCGCGACAAGTATGGTTGCGATACTCACATAGCAAGTGGATTGACCAACTAAGTGCCGACTATCGCGCGTCGTTCGCACTGCAGGAACGCCGAGCGGATCCTGAACGAGTTCAAGGACAAGGTGCGTTTGCATGTATGTGTATGGTCTTTCATGTCAAGCCGTAGTGTCCTGACTTTCGCTGCATGGTAATCAATGAAAGCAGAAGTCGAGCGAGGCGGAGGAGAAGAAGGAGGAAGAAGACAAGGACGAAGACATGGGCGTGCTGTCGGACAGCGAGGCGGCCGAGCTGGAAGCGGCGCGGGCCATGTCGCTGGGTGCCAAGTCTCCTGGCCTCGGCCTCCCCGTCGACTTTCAGGTACGCCGTTTGGTCAGAGCCTCGACCGCGGTGGTGATCATGAATGCTAACGCCGGGAGCAGGGCAACTACGAGCTGTACGCGATCCTCACGCACAAGGGCCGGTCGGCTGACTCGGGCCACTACATGGCGTGGGTGCGCCAGGACGGAGGTGCGCTCGCTGTCAGCGCCAATCGCCGCGGTGTGTTTGCCTGACTGGCGCAATGTCTGTGGCCACAGACGACTGGTTCTGCTACGACGACGATGACGTGTCGCCGTGCAAAACGGAGGACATCATGAAGCTCAAGGGCGGCGGCGACTGGCACATGGCCTACCTCGCGTTCTACCGCGCCAAGAACTAAGCAGCGAGCGCATGCGGGCAAGCACGCGAGTACCGAGAGGGAGGAGGAACGCAGTCTACTGTAGAGCAAGAGTACGTGATGGCGTGCGGGGAGTGTTCGTGCCGCGCTGATCGTGTCGCCCGCACACCTCACGGCAGCATAGGAACGCCAGGCGAATGCACTCGCGAGCGAGCGGAGGAGGAGAGTGCTGTGTCTCGTTCATAGTTACCATCTACTACTACTGCCTACTGGTGGATCTCTTCGCTCTTCCCTCCCGTTTCAAGAGAAGGAGGCGAAGGAGAGAGAGAGAGAGAGAGCAAAATGCAGGAAGCCAAAGGAAGCCAAAGGGAAAACAGGCAGGCGGTCGCTCCGTCAAGCCGAGACGCAGCGGCCGCCCGCGCTCGCCGCTGTACAAGAGGATGGGGAGAAAACTTACATGGCGATGCCGGCGGACGGCTTGCCCGAGGCGGACATGCTGTCGACCTTCTGCGGCGCAATGTCGCTCGAGACCGAGTCGGACGCGTACTCCTCGTCTTCGTCCTCGAACTGCGACGCGGCCAGCTTGTCGGCGAGCGAGAGCGCGTCGAACTGCATCGACACGCCCGACGAGGCCGACGACGACTCGGACGCCGTCGAGTGCGAGCGCTTGTCGACGTGCGAGGGCGAGGGCGGCGGCGTGTTCGCGGGCGAGTCGCCCGCCGGGCTCAGGTACGGGCTGGCGGGTCCGGGCGACGCGATCAGGTCGCCGTTGCTCGTGGGCGACAGGTCCGACTCCGTGTCGTCGTCGCGCAGCTCCTTGGCGGCGAAGGGCGACTTGGAGTCCTTGTCCGTCGCGACCCAGATCCGCATCGTCTCGAGCCTACGCCGCGATCCCGGGAGCGACTCGTCGTCCGCGTCCTATAGAGAGGAGGAGAGGAGGAGGAGAGAGGAGGAGCGTCGTGTGCTGGTTAGTCCATGGAGCGTCGCCCGACCCCGCAATAGATAGATAGAGAGCGAGACGTACGGGACAGAACCACTCCATGCAGACCTCGAGGTCCGTGCGCTCGGCCAGCACGGGTGTGAGCAGCTGCGCGAGCGTGGCGCGCGTCTCCGACTCTAGGTGCGGCACCTCGATGCCGCGCACGGGCAGCTCGTGGATGGGGCTGTTGAGCACGACGGCGCAGATCCAGGTGGCCAAAAAGTTAAACTTGTCGACCTGGCCGCGGCAGACCGTCTTGAGCAGCACGTGGAAGACCTGCTCGGGCACCTTGCGCTTGCACATGTCGACGACCTTGCGCAGCGCAAAGTCCTCGCGCACCTCGCGCAGCAGCTTGGACTCCTCGAAGCCGTGGATGCCCGTCTGGTAACAGCCCTCGCAGAGCGAGTAGTTGGCGCAGCGCGAGCACGAGTACATGTTGCCGACGATCGGGTCCATGCCGCAGCCGTCGCAGAACGAGTCGTCGTTCACGTGCGTGGGCGCGAACTTGAGCGCCGCGACCTTCTGGCCCACGAAGCGCGCGGCCGCCGACACCTTGCTGCCGAGGCCCTTGCTGGCCGGCTCGCCCGCCGAGGGGAAGCCCACGAGCGACGTCGTGCTGTCGCGGTCCATGCTCAGCGGCTCGGACGCCAGCCAGAAGCGCTTGTTGTTCTTGACGATCTTGCGCTCGCCGTGGATCACGCGCGTGCGCTCGCCGCCCTCGAACACGGCCATCTGCGGCCCGAAGAACAGGTGCTGGTCCACGGCGCCGGCCTCCTCCACGAGCTGCCGGTTCAGGTCCGCCGAGCTCACGACCGACGGCCGCACGGCCGGCGCCGCGTCGCTGCCGTCCGACGGCACGCTGCGGCGGCCCATGACGCCCGGGATCGAGAACAGCGACATACTGGGCGGAGGTGGTGGCGTGGGGAGTGAAGGGAAGGCGTGAAGGGGGTGAAGGGGGGCGATCGATCGCCTGCTAATGCTGCGACTGCTTTCGTTCCCTAGTTCCCTTCTCCGGATGGGTCGACTCCAAGGTCCCGCAGAAGTGTGCTGGGAGCGAAAGAATCTATCAAGGAAGCGGCCCCGCACTTTCCACGACATACTTTGTCGAGGTGAAGCGCGTTCGCGTCGGTAACTTACTGGGAGGAGACGGTAAACTACGACTCGTCTTACCAGTAAATCAGGGTTCACCGCGGGGAAGGGGACTGACGGAGGATGATTGGATGAAAGTGTAGAGCTCGACGATCAATCAGAACGCGTACAATCGAACGATTCCGCGTGGATGTGTGATTGGCGGAAAAGAAAAGAAATTGGGACATATTGAAGGCGACACTTGGTGATGCAAATGACCTCAGGTCATTCAATGACCTGGCAAGGAGGAGTTCCATACCTGCCGCCTGGTGCGACCGACAGCTCGTCCATGCCGCCCAACTGTGGGTTACACCATGTAACTTACATGCCGCGCGCAGGAAGCCAGTCCGAGCGTGGCCGTAAGTCACTTCAACGTGTATCCGGCAGCATGGCGTTTCAAATGTCCAGTGTAGGGCACATCAATGTCCAGAAGAGGGCATTTTGATGCGCCAGACGCATTCGCCACCGTCCCGAGTGCATGCGACCTTCGTGAGGGTTCGCGCGCTCTGGATCGTCTTCTGGACGGCCGCCGCCTGTCATGTCTACATGTCGAGACGACATTGTCGACTCCCGCTGAGCGACATCCTCAGCATGCTCTCGGGTCAAAGCAACGCAACCGGCAGCCAGCACATGATCTGGCACGAAGTGCCATGACCTCTGCCCTGTGCTTCGCCCAAGTCCTCCTATCCCGGGGCGAGAAGCAGAACGAGGTCGCCTACACGACCACGGTCGTCGTGCTCACAAGACTCCATCGACATTCTCTGCATCCCGCGGCTGACCGTAAATGTCTCTGCCTTCTCTTTGCGCTGCGCTTGTCGGCTTCTCTCCCCGACGGGTTGCGAGCGCTTCGGCATGGACGCGGCCGAGGGATAGGACGGCGACGGGGCCGAGGGCGTCGACGTCCGCCGCTGAACGACACGCGGCCAAGTTGAACACGCCAGGAGAATCGACAGAGCGCATGCATACATGCACGGTGGCGTCCTCGATGGCCACTACAATACCACAACGGATGCATGGTCGTGGCCCGTTCGTTTGTCCATTCAAGTGTTCGGTTGTACGGCGGACGCAGAGAGCGTCGGGACGAAGAGGGAGGCCGTCGGGACGTATTACGAGCCGCTGCTGTCGACGCATGCGGACCCGCCACCGCCCCTGCATTCCCGCCGATCCTGGCGATACACTCGGTGTGCTGTATACTGTCCTGTCCGTCCCGGCCTTTGTCGACTGCCGAGAGCGCAACAACAACGCACAGTTCCATCACGAGCTGCTTCATGTGCTCGGCAAATGGGCGAGGAGGAAGAGTCTCCGCTCCGATCGGTTGAGCTGCGTGTGACTCGCGTCCTTTGGCACTTCGGGCAAACCAGCAGGCGGCGGTGTATACTATACGCGGAAGAGTCCGACGCCGCCTCCCCATCCGGCGCTTGACTTCACTATTCTCAAAAATCCGCTCCCGCACCGCCGGAGTGTATACTATATATCCGGATACAGCTGTCCACGCACGCAGGAGAGAAAGCCAGTCGCGAATGACACCAAAGCCAGCACTTTGACTTGGCTTTTGTATACTCGTCCCCACCCTTTACGCGCGCTCCACGACAACAACCGACACATTCCCCGTCCGTCCGTCCGTCCCCACACCGGCCCCGTCCCGACCGCAGTGCCCGGACCGCAGGGGGGGGAGGGGACGAACGATCCCGTCGGAGCTCAATCCGGTCTTTGCGTCCGCCGTCCGCCATCCGCCGTCCGCAATCCGCCGTCCGCAATCCGCCGTCCGCACCCCACGACCGTCCGTCCCTCACGTTGGGGACGAGCATGGCCACCCGCGAGCGAGGGTCGTCGTCCGCCAAGCAGCCGTCCCCGCGGGCGCCGCCGGCCCACCGGCCGCCCTCGTCCGCTGCGGACGGGTCGCAGCAGTCCGCACTCTACAAGCTCGAGCCCATCCACCAGCCGCGCGCATCCACCGTCATCATGGGGGGTCCGCAGCGGCCCCCGCGGTCCGCAGGGGTCGCGTCCGCAGCAGGGATCGCGGCCGGCCATCCGCGCGGCCGCCGGCCGTCCGAGGACGAGATCCGCGCGCTGCTGCAGCGCACGACCGCGGCCCTGGACCGGATCGTGCAGATCCGCGAGTCCATGGAGCCGTTCGTGGACTTTACGCAGTTCGACAAGCCGCCGAGGGGCCCGGGGCGGCGCCGGCCGTCCGCCAGACGCAGCTCCTTGAGCTCGGACCGGTCCGAGCCCGACGCGTCCGCAGCCGTGGCGTCCTCGTCCGCGTCCTCCTCGTCCGCGCGGACGACCCCAGCGTCCAGCTACGGGTCCACGGCGTCCTCGTCCTCCATCTCGTCGGACGACCCGCTGGCCGGGGACGCGGACCACTCGTCCGTCCGGTCCACCTCGAGCCTGCCGACGCTGCTACACCACTCGTCCTCCCTCGTGGACAGCGACGCGCCTGTAAGTCGATCCACGACCAGCACGACCCGCACGCTGTCCAAGCACGAGGAGGACGAGGAGGAGGAGCGCCAGAGCGACGCGGACGACGCCCCCGGGTCGTCCCTGGACGAGGACGAGGACGATGAGGACGAGGACGAGGACATGGACGACGTCCCGCCGCTCAAGGAGGCGCGGCTGGAGCGGCTCAAGCACCTGGACGTGTCGTTCGTGGAGGGGCTGCCCCGCGAGTTCTACCTGGCGCTCTCGCGGTTCCTCTTCTCGGTCGTCGAGGTCAAGACGCGGCACTCGCGGTTCAACTTCTACAAGGACACGTTCACGGGCGCGGACGCCGTGCGCGAGATGGTGCTCAACGGGTTCTGCGACGACCAGGGCGCGGCTTTGCGGCTCGGCAACGTGCTCGTGCGCCTGCAGCTCGTGGAGCACGTGTCGCGCACGGACGACCAGCTGCACAACAGCAAGGACAACTTCTACCGCTTCACCAAGCTCGTGGAGGCCCAGGTGGGCGCCGCGGGCGACGCGTCCGAGGAGTTCGCGCGAGATACCGTCGCGCGCAGCCGCCGCGCGTCCTCGGTCGCCGCCATGAGCCAGTACCACGAGTCGATGCTCGCGTCCCGCGAGTCGGCGGCCGTGGGCGACCTAATCGAGTACGACTTCTCGGAGGCCTCGGACGAAGTGCACGCGCTCGTGACGGACGAGGCGCTGCAGGTGCTCGCGCGCGTGCTGCTCAAGGTCTTCGAGCGCAAGAACAAGCTGCTCTTCTACAAGGGCTTCGTCGGCTGCTTCCTCGGCGCCGAGGCCGTCAACGTGCTGCGCGAGCTGCGGATCGCCGCGTCGCTCATCGACGCCGTGCTCATCGGCCAGGCGCTGCTGGACGAGAAGCTCATTGAGCCGATCGCGAGCGCCGCGCACGGCACCTTCCAGGACAAGTACGTCTTCTACCGGCTCACGACGGCGGCTGCAGGCATCGGGGCGGCGTCGGGAGCGTTCGACCCGATGGGCTTCCGGCCGTCCAGCCGCTCGTCCGCCTCGCCGTCCGTGTCGTCCCAGCCAGCGGTGACGCCGTGAGCCAGGACAAGCAAGGCGGACGGACGGATGTGTGAGTGTGGCTTGTCTGTTAGTGTAAGGTGTGCGCGAGCTTTTTTTATTCAGAGAGGTAGGGATGAAGAGGGAGTGGCGAGGTGAGGAACGCGCCGTCGCCACGTTTTGACTTGGGAATCGTATGGTGTAGTGAAGGTATCGTTGAAGAACGCCTTGCTTACTCTGTCGCTCAACATGCACACGCAGAACATACACGTCTAGCTAGCCCAACGCCCGCTGCGGCTGAAAGGAGGAGGAGGAGGAGGAGGGAGCTACTAAGACACTGGACGCCGGTGCGAGCTTCGTACGGGGATGGCAGTCGACGTGGCGAGCGAGTCGCGGGCCCCCCCATAGTGGGCCGCGTACCTCGTTGTCGGTCGCGATAGTCGTAGAACCGTCGCGGATGTCATGACCGTCGGTGGTCGGCCACCGACCAAAGGAGACGCGGCGCTCGAGTCCCGGCCGTCTCTGGATCATGAGGGGAGAACACGCTGGACAAACTCCCGGCGCGATCAAATGTGGATGTCGCTCGGCATGATGGACGGCTTGAGGATCTCCTCGACCAAAAAGTCGAGCGGGAACTCGACCAGGTGGCCGCGGATCTCCGAGAGCTGGCCGCGCGCGCGCGACTCGCCCTCCTTCGGCACTGTCGCCGCCGTCTGCACGTGGCTGATCTGGCAGTCGCCGTTCTCGTTCGTCAGCAGATCCGACTCGACCTCGGCGCGGCTGCTCCGCACCGACCGCACGCTGCCGCGACCCGTCTCGAGCAGCGCATCGTCGCCGCCATAGTAGCTGCGGCCGTCCTCGTCCTTGTCGAAGTACTCAGCCTTGAACATGGACCGCCGGCCAAAGTCCAGCACGTCCTTGTTCGAGTACCAGCGCTTCAACGACATGCTCAGGCTCTTGGCGCCGCCGCCGACACCGCCGTCCACACTACTGTGCCGGCTATCGTTCGAGTCCCAGAACGCGTGCTGGTTCAGACTGCCCGGCCCACCGCCGTGATGGTTGGGCTCGTGCGGGTAGCTGTCACGCGCGCTGGCCACGCGGCTGCGGCCTCCGTACGCGGACGATGAGCGGCCGCGCTGCATGTGGTATATGGGGCTCTGGGGACCGCGGAAGCTCGAGACCGTCGGCGAGTTCGGGTACGACGGCGTGTCGTTCATCATGACGACGCTCGAGGACGGCATCGACGACGGGTAGGTCACCGACGCCTGGCCCTCCGGGGTGTCCCCGCCGTTGTTCATGTTGAGCGACATGGAGTTCGCGCGGCTAAAGTCGCCCTGCTGCAGACGGCGCCAGATCGAGTGCCAGCGGCCGTGCTCGTCGTCGTCGCTCATCTCGCTGATCGAGCTCTCGCGCGCCAGCATCTCGCGGTTCATGAGCGCGAGCGCGGGCATCGTGCCCTTCTTGACCCAGCGGCGCCGACGCACCTGCGCCATGAGCCGGTCCGCCACGAGGTACTGCAGCTTCTCGCGCTTGCGGTAGTCCGTCTTCATGGTGCGGATCTCCTGGAAAATGGAGAAGTTGCGCGCGTACAGCCACCCGTCGTGGTCCATCGAGAAGAGGTGCTTCTTGCGCTTGTCCTTGAAGTTGTCGACCACAAAGTCGTCCAGGTTGATTCGGTCCTCGGCGATCGGCACGCCGTTCACGTCCGTCCACGGCGCGTAGTCCCCGTCCTTGAGGTTCTCCTTGTCCCACACGTGTCTCCGCCGCCCGGGCACCTTGAGCACGTTGATGCGCTGGTTCTCGTAGATCTGCGTCACGTCGATGCTCTGGAAGCTCGTGAACGCGCGCATCTTGTTCGACGGCGCGCAGTCGAACACCGACTCGAAGATCTTGGTGTTGTTCTGGGAGACGCTGCGTATCCGCTGCCACGTTCGCTCGCTCGTCGGGTCCGACACCGACATGTCGTCGTCCGACAGGCCCAGGTGCTCGCGGAAGAGCTGCATGCGCAGCGCGCCTGCCGTCACGCCGCGCTTGTACGACCGCGCGTTCATGTGTCCGTCCTCGAACTGCATGTCCTGGATCACGAGCGCGATCTCCGAGTCGCGGTCGCCCATCATGCTGCGGTCATTGATGTTGGCGCTGCCGATGATCACTTGCTGGTCGTCCACGATCAGCAGCTTGCTGTGGATGTAGATCTGCTCGGTCGAGACGCACCCATTGGGCATGATGCCGTACTTGCGCAGCCCGAAGAACGACACGTACTTCTCCGGCTCGTCCGTCACCCCCTTGAGCGCCGAGAACAAGCTGTATCGGCCGCGGCAGATGGTCGCGAACTGCCAGTGCATGACAGCGTGCAGGTTCGTCAGCTCCTGGCTGCGGATGTTGCCCTCGAACGCTGGCAGCAGCGGCATGACGACGTACACGCGGAACACCTCGTTCCGCTGCACAGCCAGCTCGATGCGGTCCGCAAGCGCTTGCAAGATGCGGTTGCTCACAATGCCGTTGCCGTCCATGCCCGAGATGAAGAACTGGTTCTCGATGTACAAGTAGTGCTTGGCGCGAGTGATCAGGTCGATGTAGGCGTTCTGCACGCTCGCCTCCGTCGGGACGCCCGCCGACCACAGCGACACCGACCGCACCACCTGGATGTTGCAGACTTTGGCGTTCGGGTGGAAAACCTGCAGGATCGACTCGCCTCGCTGCGCGCGCAGCACTTCAGCCTCGCCCAGCTGGTCATTCTCCGCGTCCAGTGGTCGCAGGGGCTCCAGTCCAAGGCGCGGGCCGCCGCTAATCCAGTCCATCCGCGCCAGCGGATACGTGGGCGTCGACTGCACTACCGTGAAGGGCTCCATCGAGTCCATCGACTGCTCGCGGTTGAGGGCGAACGACTTGGACTCGCTGCGCGCGGTCGGCGTTTCCGACGAAGGGTACCGCAGCGTCCAGCCGTTGAAATCCATTGGCACCAGGCACTTTGGCAGCAACTTGAACCGCCGAGTGCGGAGACATATGCACCAGCCAGTGCGTAGCTGGTAATCGTTCTTGGAGCAGACAAAGTTCCACCGCTGGATGAAGTGGTACGCAACGTCCTGCACGGCTGGGCCCGAGATGCTGCAGTGCACGTCGTGCCACGGCATGCGCGGCTGCGACGACCGGTCGATCAGGTCCTCGTACGGCTGGTTCACGCGCACAAAGTCCTTGATGATCGGGTTGGAGTAGTCCTTGCCTCGCCAAATCTGCTTGGCGCCGTTGCCGCCGCCGGGATCGCTGATCGGGTGTCCGTGATGGTCGTACCGACCGAAACACAGGTCGAGCCCGCCGACGAACGCGAGCGACTGGTCGATGCACACGATCTTCTCGTGGTGGGACCAGAACCCGAGACTCTGGATTTGAAAGATCGGGTCGCGCAGCACACGGATGTTTGGGTGGATCATCAGCGTGCGCTTCGAGTACGCGCTGTTCAGCGTCAGCGCGATCTTCACTTCCCGGTAGATCAGCACGTGGATCTTGACGCCCTGCTGCGCCTTCTTGAGAAGCAGCGATCGCAACTGCGTCTCGTTCTTGTCCTCACCGCCATCCGTGTCGAATGACGGAGGCAACTTCCGCCCGGGACGCATCATGAACAGATCGGGGGTAACCCACCATCCTGCGATGAGAATCTCGTACTTGGCGTTCGAGATCGCGTGATACATGGCCTCGTACGTGTCCTCGCCATCCACGTGCCAGCTGACGGCGCACGGAGGCGTCGGCGGAGTCGTGAACGAGTCCTCAGACTGCGTGCTTGAATCCTCGCGGTTTTTCTTGAACCCCATCCGCGCGGCTCCTTCGGATGCAAGCTTCACTGCCGAGTCCACCACCTGCTGCAGCCTGCCCTTCGACTCGTCCACGGAGATCGCTGAGCTTTCCAACTTGGCGACGGCAGGATCAGGTTCATGCTCGACGATCGTGCTCACGTGCGGAGCGGCGAACGAGTTGAACCTGTGCTCGGTTTCCTGTCGCTTGAGCTTCTGCAGACGGCGTACGCAGCGGTACCAGTGGTCGCGACGGACGTGTGGATGCCACAGACCAAAGTACGTGACCATGTAGTTGGCTGCTAGACCTGCAGCGGGTGCGATGATACCGCCCGCGAACAGGAGCAGGATGTAGTAGATGAACGTCTTGTACGTCACCGGCGAGATCTTGACGGGGATCGCACACAGGTAATCCATCGGCGTGAACTGCTGTAGTGTTTCCCCGTACACACCCTCAAGCGTCAAGTTGCCCACGGTCGCCACGTCCAGAACGGTGCCTGTCGGGTAGAACAAATCGGTCGTCGGGTCGATTTGCTTGATGACGCTTACAGAGGTGCCTGGCGTCTGGACGTTCGTGATCACACCGAGACTGTACCCCGAGTCGTCGCTCTGCCAGAAGAAGTCCAGGTTCGACGACGAGATCGACTCATTCCCTGAGGTTGTCGCCAGCTTTGAAATGACGACGCCGCTCGCATCACTTTCGATGTGAAGCGATGGACCATCTTCCGGAACAGTGAAGTAGTACCCACAGTACTTCACGTCGGACGCCTCTGTCCAGTTGGACATGCTCGGCACGTCCGACAAGGAGATGCCTTCGCTGGCTGGGAAATCCATCGCCTCAAAGTCGTACACGGCCGAGGACAGCTGCATCAAACAGTAGCAGACAATGATGAGGCATATCAAGGCCGTTAGTCGCGTGTAGTAGTGGCCCGTGTCGACCTCGATGTTGCCCGCATTGCTGCCGACAATGAAGCCGCTCGGCATCCATGACACGCCCTGCCGGTAGCTCCCCTTGCGCGCCGTGAACGTCTTGTCGAAGAGGAACACCTCGCTTGGCTCGCGGTCCGACCGATTCCGATACGCGGCGAAGCACGATGGCTTGAGCACGACCCATCGACGAATGACGCCGAGTCGGTGGTGGAAGAACCGATAGACGAACACGATGAAGAAGATGATTGCCGCGAGACTGAAGAGGCCGAGGAACACACCGGCCGTGTTGAGGTGCGTCGACACGGACGGCGAGCCACTCGAGCTAGACACGAGCGTTTTCTGAGGAGAGAAGAACGTGGGCAGATTCGTGATGATGACGAGCGCCAGCGGGAAGATGAAGCCCACGATCGACGACACGAACGCGAGACGCATCCACGCGCGGTACAAGTGCCGATACATCGTCTCGATCGTGCGGTTAAAGCACGTGTACAGCGGCAGCTGGAACGGGCCGTTGATGCGCATGTGCACGTAGCCCTCCTTGAGCGACGGCCCGAAGCGCAGCATGGCGCGCGAGGGACTGACCTCGAGGAACGACAGCAGCGGCTCCGAGTTGCGCAGCTCGCGGTCCTTGAGCAGCGACCGAATGTACTCCTGCACGACGTGCACGTCCCCCGTGCGCTTCTCGGCGCGCTTCTCGCGCCAGATCGTCCACGGCAGCGACACGCCGCGCAGCAGCTTGCCGTGGTGCAGGAGCTGGTGGAACCACAAGTCGATGTGCAGGCGCAGGAGCTGCTTCTGGCCAAAGTAGACCTCCCAGTCCGTCGTGCCCCAGCGCACGCGGCCGACGAAGATGCAGCACGGGATGACGCCCGAGTGCGACACGGTCGCGCGGTTGATGTGGAACTCGATCGAGTGCTCCATCACCTCCTCCTCCTCCTCAAACAGCCCGGCGTCGTCGTCGTTCATGATGGTCATCTCGCCGTCAATGTCGCTCGGGATGCCTACAATGTCGCTGTCGGCGCACTCCTCGTCGAACAGCGCCTCGGACTCGTGTCCGAACCCGTTGGACACAAAGTTGTGCGGCGGCGGCGGCTGGTACGGCGCGTCGCCGGCGGCCGGGACGGCCGGCACGGCCCAAGCGCTCACGCCGGACGAGTCGGACGAGGCGGGAGACGCGACGTACGTGACGGTGCGCGGCTGGCTGCGCTCGCTCGAGGCGCCGGAATGCTCGCTCGCGTCCTGTCCTAGCGCCGCCTCAGGCATCCCATGAACGGCCTTGGCGGCGGTGGCGTCCGGTCCGGACGAGGCGCAGGTCCGGGCGGCTGGTGGGCGGCGCTGCTGCTCCTGTGGGCGAGGTGTCGGGCGGCCGGTGCAGCGGCGGCGGCGCGCTCGTCGTTCACGCTGGCGGAGCTCGCTTCCTGATAGTTAATCGGTCCAGGCGGTGGATTTTCCGGCCGGGCTCTTATTTTCCGTCTCGCCAAAGTGACTTAGTTTTTGTAGGTGAGCAGCGGGAAACCGGCGCGCGCGAAAGAGTTCAGTGTCGCAAGCGATTTACATTTCGCGCGACGGTTGATACCCTTCGCGAATAGATATGTGACTATTGATGCATGGACAGGTCGCTAGTGTTTGAGCGGCATTATGGATCACTATACCCTGCTAGGATTGATTCGGTCGGGTCGGCGCAACGAGACTGCCACAAACAAATGGGCGAGCGGCCAACGTTGGCTCAAGGACCGCGGCGGGGAAGAGAAGGGGGCTGGAGGCAAACCACCAAGTCCAAGTTCAATGCTCATGGAGGGAGCTCATGTGTTCGCACAGTCGACTCATCGGCACGACGAGTTATTGTAGACCGATCTTCTAATGGATCCGAAGAAGCGAAACGCGTAACCCACGCCAGATGATGCCAACCGGAGCGGAATTCGCTCGTTTCCAGCTACAAGCAGCGCACAGACGGGCCGGCAGCCAACCGAGGGATCGTAATCGAAGTCCAGTCTTCTTCACCGAACTCCTTGAAGACCGGAGTACTATTCATAGGCTCGCCAAGCTGTGGGGTGGCTTCATGCGTTGACCAACACCTCGCTACTGCTGCTGCTGCTGTGGAGACGCGTTGTACGCGTGCGAGCGCGCCGACCGGTCCAGCTCCATGGCCTGCAGCGACGAAAGACCCAGTCAGTCCCTGCGGCCTTGAACTCGCGCGGGCCTGCGCGCCACGTACCTCGCGCACGATGTTCTCGACGCGCGCCATGCTCGTGTGGTGTCTCGGTGGCCGCTTCCGCTTGCCCTCGGGCTTGCTCAGCGCCACCTTGTTGCTGCGCGCCGTCGTGGACGCCAGGAACGGCAGCGTGAGGATTTTCCTGCGGCCAAGCGAGTCAGTCGTGCAGCTCGGGGGAGGCGACGCGCAGCCAAGAGAGCGAGGCGCACCGGTCGTTGGCCGGCATCTTGAAGCCTGCGCGGTAGACGTAGTCGTCGTCTGCGCGGTCGAAGTCCTGCCAGTCGTCAGCGCCGGGCAACAAGAGCGAGATGTCAGCTCGCAGCGCCATCCATCAAGAGAGGCGGCAGTCACACTCACGTAGTCCGGGCCCAAGGCTGACGACGGCTCGGGTAAGACTGGCTCGGCGGGTGCGCCGGCCTCGCGGATGACTGTCGACACGGGCACGGGCCGGCTGCAGGCCACGCACATGACGGGCTTGGTGCCCACGGCGGTCGAGTCGCCGTTGGCTTCGGCGCCTGGCACCGGTAGCAGCCCGTAGGCCTGCAGCTCGGCGCGCAGGTCGCGCAGCGCCGCCTCGAGCCGCAGCCGGATCTGGTCCAGCAACTCCTTGCGCAGCCGCGCGAGCTCCTCGGCCGTCGCGTCGCGCGCGTCTTCCAGACGGTCCTCCACCTTGTGCGCCAAGTTGTCGAGCAGCATGCGGTAGTTGGCGCCAGCGTTCGAGCTGTTTGTAGCTGTGGAGGCGCCTCCGGCCGCGCCGGCAGCCCCTGCTCCACCGGAGCGACTGAACTTGTCGGACGCGAGGACCGCGTGCGTCACCTTCTTGGCCAGCTCCTTCATGAACGCGTCGTGGAGCTGCTTCTGCGAGTCCGGCGCGAGGTCGTTGAAGCGGCCGTCGATCTCGCGGCCAGTGAGCTGCGCGTACAGACTCGTGAGAAGGTCGCCGCCGCCTCCGTACGGAGAGTTCGCAAGTCCGCGGCGAGATCCCGCGTGGCTGTTGTGCGCGTCGACCATGCCCGCCACCTTGGCGATCTCCGACAGCATCTCACGCCGAAGCGCATCCAGATCCTCGAGCCCATGCGCGCTGGATGCGCGGCGACCAGATCCGGATCCGCTACCCGCGAGCTCCGACGTGTTGAGGTCCGTGGCCGTGTGCAGCCTCTCGACGTCTTCCTCGAGTGCTCCGAGACGCCTCACGGCGCCCATTAACCTCATCTCGACCTCGCGTAGCACCTCGGCACTCCCACCAATGGCGTCACCCCCGGCAGCAGCCCGAGCTCCATCCGCCTCACCGCCGCTCACGTTGCTGCCGCCGATCGCGCGCAGCTTCTGGTTGTAGTTCCGGTGCCACATGGACCAGAGCTCCTCGAGCTTCTCGCGCATGGCGTCGAGCGCCTTGAGCAGCGGGTCGTTCTTCTTCTCCGTCACGACGTTCACCTGCAGCGTCGCGGCGATCTCCTCGTCCAGGAAGCGCAGCTTGCGCGCGTACTCGTCCTCTCTCTCGCGGGCCGCGCGCCTCGCCCGTTCAATCTCGGCGTCGTCTTCGCGATCGTCGCCCATTAGTACGCGCACGGGGAGCACGCCGACTTGGCGACCGTGGTCGAGCTGGCGCACCTCGTCCGCGAGCGTCTGCGCAGCCTCGGCGATCGAGAGCGGCGAGTTCACGAGCGGCGTGATGGCCAGGAGCGCTCGGCGGTAGTTGCGCTGCAGCTGCTGCAGCTCCTGCAGGATCTCGTCGTCCGCCTGGCCACGCACGAGCTTGGCTTCGTTGTCGTCGAGCGCGCGCCGCCAGTCGGCGAGCTGGGGCTTGGTGCGCTCCTGGAATCGCTGGTTGCGCGCCAGCAGTTCCTTCTGCATGGCGAGCTGCGCTTCGATCATGTGGAGCTGCAGGTGCTCCGAGAAGACGGCGCCGTTGCGCAGCGCGTCGACTTGCGTCTGGAGTCCGGCCGATGCTCCCGAGACGCTCGACAAGTTGTTCTGCAGCGAGTTGAGCGAAGCGTCCGTCGAGCGCCGCAGGTCCGCGATCTTGGCGAACACGAGCGACAGATCCAGTTGCATCGATTGGTGCTGAATCGGCAAGGGTCCACTGGCTCCGTTCCCGTCTTGGCCCTGGCCACCTTCGCCGCTGGTCGACTCGCCGGCTAGGTTGTCGCCGCTCTTGTCGCTTCGGCTGCTGGAAATGAACTCATTGCTCGGACCCGAAGCCATTCCCGACATGACAGCCTGTTGCTGGAGCGAGAGGTCGTCGAGCTGGGCGAGCAGAGAGGCCAGGTCGGACGCGTGCCTGTCGGCGAGCGCCTGCTGCTGCTTGAGCTGTCGCTCGTGTGCGTCCTGCGTCGCGCGCAGCTCCTTGATGCTCTTGAGCAAGATGCTTTCGCTCCCCGGAAGCGACTCGCCGCCCGTGGCAACCTCTCCACGAGTTGGTGGAGCAGTTGAAGACTGGGGAGGCGGCGTGGCAGGCGGACGCGCGGACAGCTGCTCGTACACGCGCGCTGACAGCTGAGACGAGAGCTCGTCCAGGTTGCCGATGATGTCCTGAAGAGCGTCCAGCCGTGTGTCGTGGGCAGCGAGCGTGCGCTCGAGCTGCGCCTTCGTGTCAGCCACAGCCGACTCCACGTCGGTCTTGGACGCGAATGGAGCGCTTGGGAGACGGAACGACCCGATTAAATGTTGATCGCCTTCGTCCTCGTGCTCGTTGACACCGTCTTCCTGTCCGAATGCTCGCGAAAGCGACCGCTTGAGCTCGCGCGCGAGTGACCGCTGCGCCTCCGCCAGCTCCTCCGGAGTCACGAACGGCGCTGTTGAAGAAGACTCAGCAGCAGCAGAAGCGGCGCTGTCAGCTGTCGTCTGGTTGGTGTTGGCATCTCCGTCGCGTTGGTTAGCGGACGATTCTGCCGTCGCCTTCGCTTCAGCCTCGCTCTGCAGTTTCTCCAGCTGCGCCTGCATTCCGCCTAGGTCTCCTTGCAGTTTTTCGAGCGCTGCGGCCATGGCCTGCTTGTCTCCTTCGCTGTGAGCGAGCTGCTCCTTCAACGCACGCACGTCCCCGGCCATCGCTTCTCGAGCGCGGTGCTGCCCCGCGAGGGACGCACCGATCGCCCGGAGCGCGCGGAGCAGCGGGTCCCATGACACGGTGTACGCGACCAGATCTTGCTCCACGAGGCTGGAGAACCCCTCGAGGTCGAACGGTTCCGGGTCGTTGTTCCAAGCGGACGCATTTGCTTCCTTCGGGTTGATTCGAGGGTCGATGTCGTCGTTCTCCTGCGCGAGCGGAGCGTCGACATCTTCGTCGGCCATGTCGACCAAAGACTGGCGCCGCGACTCGTGCTGATCAGTAGGTGGGAAATGCTGCCGTCGAGCCGCTTGCAGCTTCAAGACCGAGATGCACGCTCGCAGCGGTCGTTTTTGCCGTCCCCCGCCTTCCCGGCGCCTTCGCCCGACGCGTATATATAGACGCCGACCAACGCCGCTGAATGCTTTGGCATTGCTGAAGTGGCTCTGCATCCAGCCTGGACGACCAAAGTGACTCAAGTCCTGCTGGGAATAACCCCGCCACTTAGCGACATGCAGGTCCTGTCGGTAAGCGACGCACCTCCTGTGCGACTGCTTCTCGGGCTTCACAGCATTGAACAGCGACGGAGATGAACTGCAACGATCTCGACCTGGTTGACAGGTTAGTCGACATATTGGTGCCGCCATGAAGGTGCTTGGAATTCAAACTGCAAGCCTGACAGCTACATGCTCAAACAATAAAAAATGCCGAGTGGTGAGGCACTCGAGACAGCCTATTGCGGCTGGGTGCCGTCGCTCTACTGCTCCTCGACGGTCGATCTACTTCTTGGTGACCTCGAAGGGCGAGGAAACGCCCGAGTACGGTGTCACGCCCGTCCGCAGCAGCCGCTTGTAGTCGCCGTTCACCTTGATCCGGTACGTTCCGGGTGGCGCGTTTGCAGGGACATGCCACTCGATCGTTGCTATCGAGGCGAACGTCCCGAGGCGCCGCCAGTGAAAGATGGTGTCGGCGTCGCCGTCGTCCGCGTGGATGATCCACACGCCACCCTCAGACCGATCTGCGTCCGGTTGCCACCGTTGCACTTCGAGGAATGTACCCTGCGTCCGCAGTCCGTTCTTGGGGTGGGCGGCGTGGAAGCGCACTTTCACCGAGTCCACACCGGCGACATACCGCTCTTGAGTGTCATACCCAGCCACGACGCTTCCGAATTGAACTCCCGACTGCGACAGCCCGTCGTGTAGAACGGGGATGTTAAAGTCGAACGCGCCGATGCCCTTGATGCGCGGCGGGTCGCGGCCAGCATATGCGGGAGTCGGAGAGTCCGGTATCGAAAGCTGCCTCGCGAGCATCTCGAACACTTGACACGTGGCCGAGAGTTGGTTGGGTCCAAAGTGCGTCGATGCGCCTTCATATCGCTGTACGGCGTATTCTTCGCGAGTCGTCATGTACCCGCAGTAAGCGTTGCTAAGTCCCGAAATGACGGGGAGCTCCATGTCTTCCGCGTCTCCGCGAAACCGCGTTAACGCTGAGTGCACAGCGGAGCGCAGTCGACGCCCGGCCATAGTAGTCGTCTCGAACGGAACGGCCGCGATCGATAGCTTGCCGATTGTGAAGAGCTGCACGGGAAGCACGACCGGCGACATGCCGTAGCGTGCCGTTGGGAATACGACCGGCTTTTCGTGCTGCAGTGCCTGAAGCTCTGGGAGCGTCGTGAGTCGCGGGTACGTGCCCCACTTGACGCCCTCTGGTACGGCATCGATGCCACGTCCGTCGAACAGTGTGCCGCTCATCATCGAAAGGCCAATGCAGCCCGAAGAGGTCGAGTATGGCGCGGAATCGGGATGCAGTTGCCACTGCGGCTCCAGCGGAATGGAGCCATACTCGACGTACTGGTGAGCGAAGCGAATCTCGCCCGAAAGAGGAGGCGAGAGCGCGTGCGCCTCGGCGTACAGCCTCCTCGCCGTGCGCAGCTGGGCTTTCGCAACTATGAGCATCCGCTCATAGTCCTCGTCTTGTTGTGTTTCGCAGCACCGAGGGCCGCAAATGTTTGGGCTCACGTCGCCTTCGTTGCTCTGCGCAAAGGCCGCGACGAACGCGCGCGGCCGGTCCAGCAAGTGTCGCGTGCCATGCTCGCCCTCGAACGCATGCGCCGCGTAGCCCTGACGACAGAAGGCATCAACGAGGCGACACGCGTTAGAGGCGACGCATCGAGTCAATGAATGGCACAAAGGGTCGGTCGTACCTTGTTGTCGCCAGTGATGAGCGTATACCAGTTGCCCATGCTCGTAGGGTGCACCGGGAACCTGCGGCACATCACGTGAGACTCCAATTCGTAGTAGCATCGTGCAGTCAGGATGTTGCGACGGACGCACCAGTTGATCATGCCGATTGGGAACCCGTCGACCCCGTCGAAGCGCCACAGCGTCATCTCCTTGTCCGTGTTGTGCTCGAATTGCGCTCGCTCGCTGGGCGGGTTGGCTAGATACGCCTCGATCGAGCGGTTGACCGACGCGCCGAGGCACGTCCCGGCCGCTGTCCGCACGAACGCGGGCTGCAAGTTGCCGTGCGCGCGCACGATGGCGTGCACAATGCCGTCCACGACGCACTCAAAGTTCTGCCGGTCCGCACCGCGCAGCGGCGGGTGCACGCTGTAGATAAAGTAGTGCGAGAGGCCGCCGGGCGAGCAGTGCGTGTGCGTGGCGCTCAGCATGACGTTCTCGCGCGTGTAGGTGCCCGCCGGGATGTCTGGGTGGCGCGCGAGCCGCAGCAGCACTGTCTGGGTGACCCACTCGGACACCATGCCGAGGTCAGCGCACACGTAGACGCAGCGCGCGTCCGTCGGCTCGTGGTGGAAGGCGAACGCGCGCGCGCGCAGCCGCATGTGGATGCCCGACGTGAGCTGGCCCACCTTGGCATAGCCGAACATGCCCACCTCGGCCGCCGGGCCTGTGATGTCGTACATGCCCGCTCCAATCCGCAGCGGCGACGACGATGGCGCCGCCGGCGGCGGCGGCAGCCTCTCTCCGGCGTCCTCTTCTTCTGTGTCTACTTCTTCTTCTTCGCCGTCGTCCTCGCCTTCGTGTTCTTCCTCGTCCGAAGTGCACGTGCACGCCGAGGAGCTGGGCGTTACCGCCACAGGCTGCGCGGAGGGCTCGTCGGCAACGTCAAGCGGCGGAAGGCGGGCGCCGCCGCTCGCCTGATGCGACGGGTCGACCCGCGGCTGAGCCTCCACCGCGAGGCCCTCGTCTGCGCCGGGCGCCGTCTCCTGCGCGTCCATGGACTCGAGACGCTTGTCGAGAAAGATATGCGTCCTTTCCGGCGACTCGTGCTCGACTGGTCGCTTGTTGGGTTGTGGTGGCCGCTTTTGCTTCGCGGTCGTTGGCCTTTTCAGTGGAGCTCGCAATCAGTTTGCTGTTTGCATCATACTGTATGTCGTCTGAGAAAAGAATCTCTATGGGCGAAAGTATCGCGGGCGTAATCTCGGGCTCGGCATTTGACGTTGAAGTCGAAGTTTCTAGATGCGACAGGCGTTGGTTTAGCGACCACCTGTCGGACTTTTGCTTTCAAGCAGACGGCGGTTTAACAAATGGAAGTTGTATGGAAAATGGCCGGAGAGCACGAATTAGGACCAAGAAAGGAGCGATTTAGATACCTGGCAGCATCACCTTTTCCTTTCTCTGTCTTAAAACTATCCGAGCAAACAAAGAAGCAGACTGATGTGCACCGACGCGCTCGTCATGCTTGACGACACTAGTGAGCCTGGTAAACTTTCTTACGTTGTGTCGGATGTGGTCTTGACTCCACATCAAGACTCTTGACGAAGGAAACATGCCAGGGTCATGTCATCGCTTTAGCACGGTCCTTGCGGCGACGACCGTCTCGATCCCACTGCCTAGCCACGACTGTTGAAACAGTGCAATGCGCTCCGCATACACCACTTGGACACGTCGCAAGCTTGGGGATCTTGTCTTCGAGAAGTAAAGTCGTGGATGCCGCATCTTGGTCTGCGTCGTCACGGCAGGCGCTGGGTCAACTTCCATGGGGGCAGCCGCCGCTTGGTCGCCAGCCTGGCGAGTCTCGAGTGAGCCGTTCACGACTTCTAAACCAACACTCACCGCCGTCATGGGACTCTTTGTGTGTGTGGAGGGGTTGCCATGTTCGTCGGCTCAACCATTCGAGCGGAAGTCGCTCGGTGATTCGTTTGTACACGCGCAGATCCGATTGTTTAGTTTGTTCAAATCATTTCAAGACAGTGGTAGTAGATATGGCAGCATCAACGAGGATTACGCCGCACTCGGAAAAGTGTACGCCAGAAGTGAGCAACTGACGGAGCCGCAATCAAGAGATGGCGCGAGGATTGGTCTCGGACACACCGCTCGCGCCAGGCATCGCTTCTGCATTTTGCAGCCTGCAAGCGAACAGCGAACACAACACTCTCGATTCGAGTCCGCTGCTGCTTCGGCAACAACAGACGCAACAGCAACGATACAGTAGCGTCCTCGGATTGGAGCGTTCTGTAAAGATCGGAGCGTTCTAACACGGAGAGACCATTCCGCGCTGGTTTCAAGAACATTCTCCATCTGGCAGAGATTGCCAACTTTTGCTCTGGGAATCAGGACCAGCACCTCGACAGTCGACTCTGCCACTTTGAACCTCGCCTTATTGGCGCGCGAAACAGTCTTCTCCAGTGGAAAGGAGGCGTCAACTGTGTCGGATTGAACGAGGCAGAAAACCGGCCACGTTTCGCTGTGATCGCCGATCAAGCGAGCGAAGGCGATTGCCACGCCGGACGCGTCCCGAAACTATAATAATTACAGATGTAGTCATGCCAAGTTGCCCCTTCGCGCACGACGATTGGTCAAGAATGTCTCACTTAACGCTCACATTTTGACGAATGCGCGCGCGCAACTCGACTCAGGCTTCGATGATTCGTCGAGAATCTAGCGCGTCAAACGAGCCAGTGAGCGGGGGCGCACAGAAAAAACCGGTTTTGTGCAGTATGCGCCTGAATAAAAGCCCTTGTTCTCCCTTTCCATCACCAGCGAGCCGATTCAAAAGCCAAGTGAGAGAAAGGCCGACGGCCGAACATACAAACTCCAAGCCGAACCGGACTCGACGAAGCCGTGGAATAAGGGCGTCGGTAATCCGCCTCCACATCACACACATCGCCAAAGGTTACCACCGCATCGGAGGCCGACCTTCGAGGCACTTTCCTCTTCTCCGCACCCGCCCTCCCCCTGCCGGAAGGTCAGCGCGGGCCGCGGGCTCAGCATCGGCGCGCGCGGGGTGACAGCCAGGAGGCAGGAGAGCGCCGGACGACGAGCGCCAGACGCCGCCGCTGCCGTTGACTCCAAGGCGCGCACGTCTCTTCGTGTCTACGCTCGGCGCTGTCGGGTGGTCGTTGTCGGCTTCGCATTCGGCGCAAGCACGTGCGCGAACGAAGGGGAAAAGCCAGTGAGCAGCGTGGCACCGTCCCGCACGAGACGGAGCTGCTCGCGCGGGGATCTGGGCGGCGGCGTGCTTGACTTACTAGCGGAAGGAGAGGGTGATTCGCTTTCTTGCCGCGACCGGGCCGTTTGTGGATGGAATCGGTCGTCGAGGAGGCGTTCGAGGTGCAGGTGCTGCAGCCATTCCACGGGTGGACCGTCGAGCGCTTCTGCGACCGGAGTGGGAACGCGTATGGCGCGCTGACGGCGGCCGCGGCGCGCGTGCGCGGGCGGGACGACAAGCTGAACGGCGTGGTCGAGTCGCCGAGCCTCGAGATCGGGGTGCTGCCGTCGCCCGAGTGGAAGTGGAGCCACCCGTGGCTCGCCGACAGCGAGTACACGCAGTGCGACGAAGACGGCTGGTCCTACGGATCGTCTATCGCGCGCATCAACAGCCGCCTCGCCGAGGGCACGAGCAAGTGCAAGCGCGAGTACTACCACTTCCTGCGGCGCCGGCGGTGGATCCGCACGCGCGTGCGCGCCCCACTGCTCGATAGCCGATCAACGACGACCTCGCCTACAGATTTGCAGGATATCCAGGAACCGACGCGAGAGAGCGGTGAATGCAGCAGATACGACGGCGAGGAAGGCGAACCGCTCGAGTTTGACAACAGTACGTCTCTTGTCTTGGACAGCTCTGTTGTTTGCGAAAGTCTGATGGTTTTGTGCCTGCGTGATGGCAGCGGCTCCAGGGAAGAGATTCTACTTAGTGCACCGCGATCCGCTGAAGTCGTACTTCCGCTTGAGCTCGTCGCAAGTGTGGACGCGCATCGAGTTCTCGAACGACGACGTGGTGCGAGAGGGGTGGCTGGGCCAACGCGGCTTGCTGTCACACAGTTGGAAGCTGCGTTACTTCCTGCTGCTGGCCGACTCGAGCAGTCTAGTCATCCTTCGCGATAGGACGTCGATGATTCAAGTGAGCGAGGTGCTTATCGATCGACACACCTCACTGTTGACGGAGAAGTCGGCGAACCCGCACCAGTTCCCGTTCCTCGTCATCAATGGCGACCACACGTTACGGCTAAATGCGGTCGACGGAACCTCGCGTGCTCGTTGGATGACAGCTATGAGCGAGCTCATTGTTCGCAGTCGCGCGTCTTTCAATGCAGGCGACGAGTCGGAAAGTGGCAGCTTCAGCACGCGCAGTCGCAGCTACCGGCGGCTTCGGTCTTCAACAGAGGACGACGCGTCAACGCACAGTGCGTCGATGTTCAGCGATGCCACCGAGAGTCAGCAGGCTTCATCGCAGCATTCGACGTGGCGGCCGTATCGATTACTATCGTCGACGATGCAGAGCAAGCGCACGACCGGGCGGTTGAATCGCAACGAGTACGTCGACCGGTTCAAAACCGAATTGTGGGAAAAGATCGACGCTGCGCGGACCTGTCTCGTGGAGAACGTTGGCATTCTTGAAGAAAATTGCAAGATTGCTGAAGAAGTCTTGTCATCGGCAGTTGCATCCGTGCCGAAGAACGACATCGAGAAGCTGCGGGACTGCATCACTGACAAACTCCGCGCGTTTCAAGACAAAGCCACCGATACACTCGCGCGCGACGACACAAACGTGTTGACCTGTAACATGCTGTCCAAGGACCTTTATTTATTGACGAAACGCATGAACGACAGGATCCTGTCGTTCGTGGCGCCGCCAACGCAGGAAACTATCAAGAAGATCATCGTCGAGTCGCCCACCCGGCGGCGTATCCCAATGGATTGGTTTACTGAGCCCACCGACTATCCGGGGCGTGACAAGTTGCCTTTGAGCATGAGCGACGACAGCACGGTATCCTCGAACTCGACTCCCGGAAAGCATCTGGAGGCATCGTATACGTCAGGATCGTCTGTTGAGATGAGGAAGCCGGGCTCGCGCTCGTCAACCATCCCAGAGTCGTACTCTACATCCGAGGTGCTCAAGCTGAAGGCGTTCATGGAGATCCCAGGGAGCTTGTCGAAGGGCCACTTCGAGTTGCCGTCCGGAGTGAACGGCTTCGTGGTCAAGGTGCATGACAAGGACCTCGGGTCGCTGATTGGCTTCACACTGTGCTCGAAGGAGTATATCGACGAGCTTGAGACGCATTTCGAGCACACGGTAGATGTCGCCGGCGAACTAAGTCAGAGCCTGCCGTCATCATCCTCTGCGGCGTCATTGCCAGCAAGTCGGTCCGATACCGATGTTCCTAGTGTGGTCACGACGTCTCTCGGCCCGGTTCCAGTGCAGACAATCCCATCGTCAGCGTCTTGCCCTGCGGTTGAGTTCATCTCGGACGAGAAGAAGAAGCTGTACTTGACGAAGCTCGCGTCGAACGACGTTCAGCACACGGACATGAAGTTCAGCTTTGAATCGGCAAGCGCGAGCCACGAGATCCGCTGCATCACGTTCTTTGCGGCGCAATTCCACGCACTGCGCGCACTTTCGTTTCCTGGCAACCAGGAATTCCTCAACTCGATCGTGAAGAGCAACCGGTGGGACACGTCAGGCGGCAAGTCCGGCGCGTTCTTCGCTCAGGTATGTGGTGCGTTCGTCCACCTTCCTGGTCTCAGTTGCTTACGTTGTGTGCTTTTGCTGACTTGTTCAGACGCACGACAAGCGGTTCGTGCTCAAAGGCATCTCGGTGACGGAGTTCAACATGTTTGTCCATATGGCCCCCAAGTACTTCAAGTTCATGGCCAAGGTGATCGAGACGGACAGTCCGACGATCATCACCAAGATCGTTGGTCTGTACAAGATCAGCCATAGTCGCCGGCTGCTCAAGCAGACCGAGTACGTGGTTGCGATGGAGAACTTCTCGTACGGGTACCCTCCTGGCCAAATGTACGACCTCAAGGGGATCTTCCGCCGTCGATACAACCAGGGCGATCGCAACTCGCTCAGCGTGTCCAACGTCCAGGTCTCGATGAACATCCCCGTGCTGCTTGACGGAAACCTGGCCGAGCGGATCCCAGTCCCCGTTTCCCAGGCCGACCTCGACGTGATTGAGTCTGCGATCCAGAACGACACAAATTTCCTGTGCCGCGCCGGCGTCATCGACTACTCGATTGTACGTGCATCGCTACTGTGAACGCACCGATCGATGCATTGGGAAGTGGCTGACTGTTTATGCGTCGACGCATTCGTGTTCTCTAGCTTCTCCGCTTCGACGAGGACAAGCGACGGGTGGTCGTGGGGCTCATCGACTATCTGCACCAGTTCGACTTCCTCAAGAAGATGGAGTCGACGTCCAAGGCGAGTCTGACCTTCCGGAACCCGACGGTTGTGAGTCCACTCTCGTACCAGCGGCGGTTCCTGAACGCGATGCACCGCTATTTCTTCGGGATCGAGCGGGACCTAGAGGTGCGCGTACGTCGTCGCGCGACCACATCCGCAGCGGGGCGGCTGCGTTCGCAACCGCTGCTGTCGACAAGTGCGGCGCCGTCAACACCCGAGGCAGACCACGGCAGCATTGCGAAGCAGCTTGCGCGGAACTTGGAGCTCGCGGGAGGCTCGCTGGTGTCGTCGACGTCAACGCTGCCTCGTCGCCGCGCGGCGCGGTCGGAGGTGTCGATCCCCAAGTACGAGACGCGCTGGACGAGCGACAAGCCTCGCGGCCACTCGATCTCGAGCTCGCGGAGCCGCTGCTTCGATGCGAGTCGCCTCAACCTGACGACGCCGCGCAGCGAGGGCGACGAGTGCAGCCCGGAGTCGTCCGAGGCGGGTGGCGGGGGCATGGCGATGGACAACAGCTTTTACTCGAGCGACATGGCGGAGGAGGCTGACGGCCACGAGGACGAGCACGAGGGCGCTGTTGGGCTGCCGCTGTCGCTGTCCCCGCCCACTCGCTCTCTCCGCCACAGCAGCCGATAGCACTGCGCCCCTCACGTGAAATAGGCCACCAGAGTAAGTAACCGCGAACACTGTAATGAAGAAGGCAATGGAACAACTGGTCACGGCCACTTGACCCAGTTGAAGCTCATGGTTACGTACCCACCGTAACCCGCAATGGGTTACGCTGCCAGTGCATCGTTGCAGACAAAGACACGAGCGGAAACGTGGATTCGCCGGCTTCTGCTCCTCCGACCGAAGCTCGCTGCTGCTCCCTGAGGCGCCGGCGCTAGCAGTAGCTGGCTCTAACCGCGTAGACGACGGCTTAGCGGAGATGCTGGTGTTCGAAGCGGCGGGCGGCGCGTCCTTCGCGCTCGCGGACGTGGACACCAAGGCGCAGCTGCCGATCGAGGACCTGCTACTGGTCGTCGGACGCATCGACGCGTCCTCTGCCCCTACTGACGCGGTGGCAAGCCCGCGGCAGTTCACGGGCGTCGGCGGACGCGTCAAGGCGGACGGGAAGCGCAGAGTCGTGGCGCTCCCGCTGCCGTCGGCGCCAGCGTCCTACTCGGCGGGAGGTCCGTGCGTCCAGGTGCTCGAGGTGGGCGAGGGTGCCGCGCTGTTCCTGCAGGACACGCGCGCGTGCTTCCCGTCGCTCATCAAGAAGAGTCCGATGGCGTTCGCGATGGGCTCGGACGACGATAACGAGGAGGAAAGCGACTCGAGCGACGAAGAGGAGACGAGCGCGAGTGGCGAGCCAAAGAGGAAGCAGCGCAAGACGCAGGACAAGGAGAGCGACCGCGAGACTACGCGCGCTTCCATCGACGACGACACGCGCGCGTTCATGGCGCGGACGCGTGTCAAGGTGCTGCCGACGCTCGACGAGTTCTTCCGCGCGTACCCGGTCGTTGACGCCGACCAAGTGGCGGCGGCGGTCGGTCGCGACCGCGCCATCGCGAGCGACAGCCAGGTGCTGTGCCTGGAGTTCCCAGCGTCCGCGTCTCCGATCCCGCGAGCGGTCAGCTCTGGCGAGACGAAGCTCAACTTTGGCGTGCTGCTGTGCCACGCAACTGCCGGCGGGAGCCACGCGGCGCTGCTGCACATTCCGTTGCCTCGCTCCGTCCGGCTTTCCGGCCAAGGCGGCGACCGCAGAGAGGAGGACGAGTGTTTCCAGGACGCGACGGTGCTGTCGTTCGGCACGCACCGCGAGTCGACGCGCCACGGCGGCGGCAAGACCAGCGACGAGATGGTCAAGAACATCCGCATGCGCCACGCGTCCGGCACCTTCTGCACGCTCGTGCTGCCAGCGACCGACTGGCCCAGCGTCGCCGACAAGCACCAGCGCGCGGTGCCGCAGCTGCGCGGTCTACAGGGCGAGCTGCGTCTGCGGCGTATCATGGGCCCGGCTCCTAACAGCGAGCCCGTCGAGCTACAGCTCGAGTTGTAAGCGCTTGCGTGGGATTCTCGCAGCCGGTCACAGCCTTACGGGCCGCACGCCTTCCTCCCCACAGGCGCAGAGACTCATATACCGCAGACATTCCTACGCCGCTGCTACCTCGAACTCCGCGCCGCCGAGGCACATCCAGAAGTCGTTCTCGTGCAACACGCTGCCGATCGAGTTGCGCGTGGCGCGGCGCACGGCGGACCCGCACGGGTTCTTCTCGGCGCGCCAGAACCAGCGCGCGGCGGGCGCGACCTCCTCGAGCACGTCTTGGTCGTCGCCGGCCTCGTTCTCGTTGTACGACGTGACGAGCAGCGGCGCGCGCAGCTCGCGCAGCAGCAGTCGCAGCGTCGGCCGCCACTCGTCGTAGCCCCAGATGCCGGCATTAAAGCACACGACGAGGTCGGGCGCCCAGTACGCGCTCGCGTCGCCGTGGAACTCGTCGAAGCTCCCGACAAAGTACCGCACGTGGCACTTGAGCTGCTGCTGCTGCTCGCCGTTGCTGTCTTGCTGGCCGCCGCGCTCCAGCACGCGCGTGTGCGATGTCAAGTGCAGCGCGCGCGCCACGTTCGGGCCGACGAGCGCGAGCCGCAGCCGCGAGAAGCGCCCGCCGCGCGCCAGTTGCGCCGTGAAGCCCTGCAAGCAGCCCAAGGTCTCGTCGAACGAGTTGCCCTCGCGGTGGTCCGCGCCGACCAGGTGCAGCGTCAGCGTCGCCGGCTTGGCGCGACCGACTGCTTCGCCGATCGCCACACCGTGCTCGCGCCGCAGTCGCTCCAGACACGCGGACAGCGTCGCCGCGCGCGTCTCGTGCGGCTCCATGCCGGCGGTCGCGGTGGCCAAGCGTGACCTCTCGAAAATAGAATCCTCATGCTCGACAGTTCTATTACATAGAAGACTTATTGTAAATGATAAATAATAGACCGGTACTCGACAAGTCGACATACCAACATGTAGTCAGTTTCCCATCGGCGGAATTGACGTGAACGCGGCGCTGGGGATGAAGCGTGCGGGCTCGTCGACCGCGAGCGGCGGGCGCGTGCGGCCGGGCGTGCGCGCCGCGATCGCGTCGCTGGCGGCGGCGGTGTGGCCCACGGCCGGCGCGCACCGCCACCGCTACTTCTACGTGTCGTTCGCCATCTTCCAGTGCTTCCTCGGCGCCGGCATCATCTTTGGCTGGTAAACGACCACCGCACTCGCGCGGCCCATCGGCCGCCCTTGCGCGCGAGCTGACGGCGTGCGCTTGGCGGCAGGACGTCGCTGCTGCCGATGCTCGAGAGCGAGCGCATCTACAACGAGTTCTGCGCGCCCGGAGAGCACCGTACGTGTCGTCCGCGCCTCGCAGACCGCTTCGATTAGTTCCTGACGGAGAACGTTGCCGCCGGCCGTAGTGTGCGTGGAGCAGAGCGACCGGCTCCAGTACGCGTTCACGATGGCGGGCTCGGCCAGCATGGCCTCCAACCTCGTGCTCGGCCTCGTCTTTGACCGGTAGCGCGGTCGCATCCGCTGCCATCCATGGCGAGCAATTAACCGCGAGACTGACGCAGACGCTGCCGCAGGTTCGGCCCGCGCGTGACCAAGGCGCTGTCGCTCCTGCTGCTCGCCGCGGGCGCCGTGCTCATGGGCAACGCGCACTACCGGTACCCGCCTCCGCTGCCGGTCTCTGTCTCTTGTCGTATACTAACCAACCACACGTGATGCTATTAGTCCGGGTCGGCAAGGAGCGGACCTGCTGCTGGCCGGCATGGTGCTCGTCGGGTTCTCCGGCCCGGGCATCCAGCTCTCGGGCATCCACATCTCGAACCTGTTCCCGGAGGCCAAGGCGCTGGTGGCGTGCTTCATCGTGGGCGGCCTGCAGCTGAGCTTCCTCATCTTCGCGCTCTTCGACGCCGCGTACACGCATCTAGGGCTGAGCATGCGCCAGATCTTCGTTGGCTACGCGGCCGTGCTCCTGCTGTCGCTCGTCGGCACGCTGCTGACAGAGCCGGACGCCCCGTTCGAGGACATTGGCGTGGCCAGCAACGGCAGCGACCTGTCGTCCACAGGCGTGGAGCACGAGCTGCTGTCGCCCATGCGGCTACCGACGGTGTTCAAGGACGAGGAGACGTCGCTGCTGCTGTCGACGCCCGAGCTGCGCAAGGTCCGCCAGCGGCAGTACCAGACGCAGCTCTCGCAGTCGCAGACGCGCCGCCGACGTCTCCGGCTCCCGACCGACGGGTTCTTCTTCGACGGCGCCGACCTGCACAACCGGTCGTTCCGCACGCAGGTCTTCTCGACGCCCTTCCTGCTCATGACGGCCTACTTCTCGATCCAGTCGCTCTGGTGCAACTTTTTCCTGGGCAGCGTCACGGCCCAGCTGCGCAGCAAGTCGCTGACCGAGCCGCAGGTGGCGCGCCTGCTGTCCGACCTGGCACTCGTGCTGCCTGGCAGCGTCATCTTCATCCCGGTCGTCGGCTACCTGCTCGAGATGTGCGGCTACGTGTACTCGTCACTGCTCTGCGCGGCGCTGGGGCTCGCCTTCACGGCGCTCGCGGCATTCGCGCAGACGCCCTTTTGGATCGTCGTGGGCTTTGTCACGTACGCCTTCTTCCGCACGGTGCTCTTCCCGCTGCTGTTCGCGTACCTGGGCCACAAGTTCGGCTACGCGCACTTTGGCGCGCTCTCGGGCATGGCCTTCTGCGTTGGCGGCCTCGTGGGGCTCTTGCAGGCGCCCATCGCGCGCATCGGCGACTTCCAGGCCATCAGCATGCTCCAGGTGCGGCTTTGTAGGGCGGTGAACCGATGGTGGATGAAGACTGACGACTTCTGTGTGCTGTGCAACGCAGTTCGGCTCGCTGCTGCTCACACTCGCCGTGCCCGTGTACGAGTACCGCCGCGGGCGGTGAGCGAGCGTCCAAGGCCAAGCAAGGCCCGCAGTGTCCGAGATGATAGGCAAGGCCAACGCCACGCGCACCATAGAGCTTTCCCACCCTCGCGCAATGGGTTTGGCGCAACACGAACGAACGGACCAACGCGGTACGACCATCCACCCATCCGCTGTGGTGTTGTGGTGGTGGCCATCATGGACAGACCAAGGATGTATGGCATTATACCCGCTCGCTGTCGTTCCTCCTGGCATGTCCAGCTCGGCCTCACGCCGCTCAGTGGTCGCCGGCGTCGCGGCGCACGACCTCGATGACCTCGTCGTCCCCGTCGTGGTCGTCGCCCTCGGCCGCCGCGTCCATGCTGAAGCTCTTGCGGCCCGTGGGGCTCCCGGCCGCGGCCTCCACGTGGCTCAGGTTCGTCAGCAGCGGGATCATGTACTTGTTGTCGAACTGCAGCGCGCGCATGTGCTTGTGGGGCTTGACCATGCTGTCGAGCGCGAGCTCTTCCTCTGCCTGTAGGATTCCGAATGAGAGACCGACCAGAGATAGAGAGACCGGTGTTGGTAAGCCGGCATTCGCAGCGCAGAGGCAGACATTGACGGCCACGTACGGTCAGCCGCGGGATGCCGAGCTTATTGAGCATGCCGACGGTGCCGCCGCCCATGAAGAAGATGGAGGCGAGCACGATGATCATGGCTGTGGCGGTGACCTCGTTCTGCTTGTCGCCCGGGAAGGACTTGGAGAGCGCGAAGGCGACGGCGCCGCGCAGGCCGCTGTACCAGATCATGTGCTGCTGGTTGCGCGTGATGGGCGTCGCGCCCGGGCGCTTGTTGAGCATGTAGCTCAGCGGGTAGACGTGGCACGCGCGGCCCACGAGGCAGAAGACGGCCGTCCAGAAGACGAACCAGAACTGGTAGTACTCGATGAGCGCGAAGACGGACAGCCCAAGGTCTGTGGGGGGACGGCAGGCAGCAAGCAGCACAAGCCCCGTTAGTTCTCGGCACCAGTTGATAGCGGTGGATTGGCATGTGGATAGGTGTCGTACTGAGGAACACGGAGGTCTCCGTCATGTGCGCGACCGTGTTGAACACGCGGGAGCATCTGCGAGAGCACGGACGCGTTAGTGTCGACGCATTCGGCATGCGACTACCAACCAGCCAACGATCACGAAAAGACTCACATTTCTTGGGCCTCAGGCGAAAGGTTGGGCGCCGCGTAGTGCTTCATGGCGATGCCTGCGAAGATGATGGCGACGACGCCCGACATGTGTAGGATCTGCGCGACGACGAAGGGCAGGTAGGCGAACATGACGTAGACGCCGACCTCGTGCAGCAGGCAGGAGCGCAGGTTGGAGTGCTTGAAGAGCAGCGCGGGGATGGCGCCGAAGCCGATGCCGAGCAGCGTCGAGCCGACAAAGTCGAGCAGAAACTCGACGATGGCGAAGAGCATGGGCTTGAAGGCGTACGAGTAGCCGATGAACTTGGCGAAGGTGGTGAAGAGCGAGATGGCGACGGCGTCGTTGAGCGAGCTCTCGCCGAAGACGAGGTAGAAGAGCGTCGGGTCGACGTGCAGCTCCTGGAAGACGGCGAGGATGGAGACCGTGTCGGTGGCCGAGATGAGCGAGCCGAACGTGAGGCTCTCGGCGAGCGAGAACTGCGAGATCCAGCCGAGCTGGCCGACGGCGTAGACGAGCACGCCCGTGACGATGCTCATGATCATGGTCCCGAGGATCGAGAAGGTCAGGATGGGCGTGATGTTCTCGAAAAAGTAGCGCCGCTTCATCGTGTAGCCCGAGTTGAAGATGATGGGGGGCAGCAGCCCGACGAAGAAGACGTTCGGGTCGAAGTCCATGAGCGAGGACGAGAGCGAGTCGGACTGCAGCATGCACGCGAGACTCGCGCCCATGCCGACGGCGATCGTGGCCGCCGCCTCCGGCAGCCAGTGCAGCCGCAGCTTGTGCGTCACGTGGTTGCTCAGCAGGATCGCGAGCATGAGCAGCAGCAGGAACATGGTCAGGTAGAACGCCAGCGCGTACTCGACGCTCTCCTCGGCCGCCTTGACGCGCTCCACCGACTCGGACTCGGCCATCGTCGTGAAGCGGCCGGTGCTGCTTCTATCCTCGTAGTATGGCGGTGGTCGGGTCGGTTGCGCCGAGTCGGGAGACGTTGGCAAGTGCTGGGGACCGCGCCGAGCGCGAGTGCAGCCAAAGGGAAGGACGAAACCCCATGGCATGCATAGCCGCCAGCCAACCGCCGCGAAACGGACGTCTAGGTATTTATACGCCGCCATCCCCAGCATTCAGTTGGAACCGAGGCGGTGGCCGCGAGGTCATTGTGTAGTAAGTTGAGTGGTGGATGTGTCCATAATGGAGAAGGGGGGCTTGCTTTACCATTGCCAGAGCCGGTTGGTATAGTGTCGGGTCAACATGCGTGTCAAGATGTGGATACTGTACTCGTCTCTGCCGCCACGTAAGTATCAATAGTATCAATCAGGTGCGCGACTGCAACTTGTCACTGAACACGTCACTGGACGGTAGGTGGATGGATTGGCGGCGCGGCAGGAGACCCTGATTTCCTTCAGCCTGGCGTCCGTCTGCCTGCGGGGGTCGTGCGGCGTGTCGTGCGCCATCGTCGACGCTTCCGCACCCTTTCGTCCCCCGAGGTCGAAAGGTTCTCTTCCGCCCCCAAAGAAAAGATCTTGTCAACTTTTGTGAGTCTTATTTATTGTTACTTTACTGATGCGGGATATGATATCAGTCGACTTTATCGAGCATCTCATTTCTCGACGAACGCGTCAAGGTCTCAGCAGACTAGGCATTTGTTATCCAACGTTGACCAACTTCCTGATTTGGGCAGCTGGTACACCATGACACGAGCCGTGTGCAAGCAGCCGAGAGGCTTCACGAGAACGCCTAAGAAGCCACAGGCCACAACGGGTTAGAAGAAATGGGGCGGCGTCGAAGGCAAGGGACGCTCGCGCGTCTGGTGAGCTACAACCTGTCAACCAGCACTCGCAAGATCACCGTATTGTGGCGGCGTTATCTCAGCCACGAGTCGCTGGTCCGACAGTAGGGGGCAAGAGTACACACGAGTGCAGATTCACTCTGCAATGAAGGCGTGCACATTTGGAATTATGCTGGCGAAAAGGCTTGGCCCAGCACGCTGAGCGCTGAGTGTGCACTCCATTCGCGAGGACGCATCTTGTCGCGATAGAATCGGCCGCCGACCCCACTGAAGGTGAGTGATTTGAGTGCTTTCAAAGGTGCGATTGAAGGGTTCTCTGCTCCGTTCGCCGAACAACCGGCGTGGTGGTCTACATGTCGGTCTACATGTCGGTCTGCAACGTGTTGAGTAAGCCGATCCCTGCTTTGGGACACTCTTATCTCGATTAGGTTCCCAGGCATGGGTACCGAATCTGTAGCCAAGCTAAGCGCTTCAACTTTGGGCCGCCTGGCCGCCCCTTTTCTTACTTTCGCGACGTGCCTTTTTCCCAAAAGTAGGCACCAACACTCCGTCGCCGCTCGTTTTCTATCGCGCACTTGTTCTCTGAAGTAACGCGAGCGAGCCGAAGATTTTTTGGTCTCGCGCGCCGAGGAATGATGGTGGCGCTTGGGCCTTTCGCGGCGGGAGAGAAAGGCTTTGTATTCCAGTAGCAGCAAGCAAGCGCCGCCGCTGGCCGGCCGGAGAAAAGCCCTCGCGCCCTCCAGCACACGCGCGGGCACCGCCTCGGCAGCGGTGATCGGTCGCCGGCACAAGCCAAGCAGCAGCGCTCCTACCGTAGGGAGCTGGGCGATCGGTCCGTCCGTCCGTCCGTCCGTCCGTCCGAACGTAAGGCGCGTCTCTCCCTCCCTCCAGAAGGGACTGGGCAGGCCAAGCCGCCGTTCGACAGGATCCGGTACGGGCACTTTGGCAAAATGCTGTTCGGTGGCGCGCAGTACGAGGACGACGCGGCGCAGTCGACGCCGCAGCGGCGCAAGAAGGCGGCGCGCGCGAGCGGCGCGGCGCGGAGGGACAAGCGCGCGCCCAGCAGCGGGCTCTCGCGCTCGTACGAGTCGACGGCCTCGTCGTCCACCACGTCGCTGTCGTCGTTTACGTACACGGCGACCGGGACCGGGACCGGAAATGGGATGGGGGCGACGGCGTCCCCCCCGCGTCCGCTGGCCATGTCGATGCCGGCGGGGGCGGCGGCCAAGCCGCAGCGGCGCGCGCGGGAGGTTGCGCGGCCGGCGCGGCGCGCGCTGGCGGCCGGCATGCTGAAGCTGAAGCGGCCGGTGGACCGGCAGTGCATGTACCCTGGCGTGTGGAAGGCTCTGCGGTTCCGCAAGAAGATGGTGCAGCTGGCGTCGAGCCTGAGCGTCAAGCCCATCTGCGTGACGGGCGTGGACGGGTTCCTGGCCTCATGGGTCGTGTGCGAGCTGCTGGCGCGCGGCTACCGCGTGCGCGGCACGGTGCAGAACCGCAAGGACGACATTTCCGGGCTGCTGCAGCTGCCGAACGCGGCGCAGCACCTGACGGTCGTCGAGACGTCGCTGCTGACGCCCGAGGCCTGCGATCTGGCCGTGCACGGCTGCGACTTTGTCATCCACACGGGCACGCCCTCGTCTTGCTCGGTGCGCGACCCGCTGTCGGAGCAGCAGGAGCCGGGCGTGCACAGCGTCGGCAGCCGCATGCACTGCATCATCCCCATGATGACCAACTTTGTGCAGGCCTGCGCGCGCGCGCGCATCAAGCGCATGGTGCTCACGTCCTCGGTCGCCGCCATGGCGGACGCCATCGCGCCCGACTCGATCGTCAACGACGCCTGCTGGAACGTCACGTCCTCGCTCGAGCGACACCCGCACTTCCTCAGCCTCAAGCTGGCCGAGGAGGCGGCCTGGCAGCTCGTCGACCAGCTCCCGCGCGACCGAAAGATCGACCTCGTCACCATGAACGTACGTGTTGTGGCGGCCGTTGTTGGGATCCAACAGTGCTTGCTAACAGTACGGAACGAATGCACGGACTGCAGCCAGGGACGCTCTTTGGGCCGGCGCTCACCAAGGCCAAGCTCGCGCCGGGCAACCAGATTATTTATGATCTCATCACGGGCCAGTACTCGGCGCTCGTCGATTTGAGTGCGTGCGCTCGTGCTGCTGCGCCGCGATACATGGCTCTAGGTGACGGCAAGAACTGACTTGTAAGCTGTATAACTGCAGATTGGAGCCTGGTCGACGTGCGCGACTGCGCCGCCGCGCACATCGCCGCGCTCGAGAACAACGACGCGCGCGGCCGCTATATCTGCGTGAACCGCTCGGTCTGGATGCGCGAGATCGTCGACGCGCTCGCCAAGAACGGCTACAGCGGCCGCGACCTCCCCTGGCGGGTACGATCGGCGGATTTGCAAAGGTCATTTGTGGGGCGGTAGCTGACGCGGTAGGTGCTTGCTGAACGCAACAGGTGGGTCTCCCGGCCTGGGTCGGGCGTCTCCCGGCGTACTCGCTGCAGCTCGGTCAGGTCGGCGCCGCGCTGTACGCGCCGGACCCGGCCAATCCGCGCGCGTCGCCCTACCTGAACGACAAGGTCGTCGAGCACCTGAACGTGAACTTCCGCAGCATTGACTCGACGATTGTCGAGTCGGCGAACGACCTGCTCAAGTGGGGACTCATCAAGCCCTGGGCCGAGGACCACGAGGCGCTTGTGTGCGGCTGCTGCGAGCTGCAGTTTACCTTTTACCGCCGAAAACACCACTGCCGCGTACGTAGCTGTTGCTGTTGCTGGCTGTTTGTTTGGCTATTTCCTCACGTTAATCGCTATCGTGTTCAGGAATGCGGTGTGATTATCTGCAACGACTGCTCCATGTCTCGCGCGGTGATTGAAGGCTCGGAGTCGCGTGCGCGTCTGTGTGATAAGTGCGTCAAGGTCATGATTCCAGAGCTGCTGGTGAAACTACGCTCGGAGAGCGAGGACCAGAACAAGAAGCGCCTGGCGGTCGCGGCGCTCGAGTCGCTGATGGAAAACCCGCTGAATCACGACTACGTGACGCGCCACGGCGGCGTCTTGCTGCTCATGGCGGCGCTGCACGACCCGGACGAGTCGATCTCGGCGCGCGCGGCTGGCGCGCTGTGCGCGCTGACGCTCAGCGTCGCGAGCACGCTGCAGATGGTGCTGGAAGGCGCGGTGCTGCAGATGCTCGAGGTGGACGAGACGATCAGCACGTGGGGCATTTGCCTGCAGGCCCTGCGCAACATTTGGAAGCAGATCAACCGCCAGGACTTTCGCCGCATGCTGCACGCCGTCGCCCGCGTCTCTGCTGATGCCAACATTGGTACGCCCGGCGCTCGATACGAGCAACTAACTCGTGACGCTGCTGTCGGACTCACCGCTTTTCGTGTGGTGCTTGATAGGCGAGCTGCGGGGCAACATCGTGCTGACGTTCGTCCACATGATGGACTCTACCGAAGTGCCGTCGCTGTTGTCGGAGGGTCTGCTGTCGGTGCTGTACCACATGCTGCAGTCGCCGCAGGAGTTCCCGCGCTGCGCTGCGGCCCACGCGATCAAACACCTCGTTCCGCCGGGGTACGACCCAGACCTGACGATCGACGTCCCGCCCTATGTGGTCGACGACCACGAGGAGCTGTTCCTGAACTCGTCGCTGTCGGACCTGCAGTTCCTGGTCAAGGGACACATCGCCCCGATCAACGCGCACAAGGTCGTGCTCTTCTTCCGCAACTCGTATTTCAAGAATATGGTGCGAGTGAGTACCATTTCCATGCATGCGTGTCGGCGCTCCTGCTGCGGAGGGGGCTGCCGCGTTGGTGTCGCCTCGAAGACGACCAGAGCGCTCACATATGCGTCGTGTTTGACAGTTTGGATCGGCTACGAGTCCGACAGCCGTGATTGAAGTGGACAACTGCAGCTATGAGGTGTTCTCCATCCTGCTCCGCTTCCTGGTACGCGCGTTGGTGGTTGCATTGTGCTCATTGTTCGGCAGTCACGATGCTCACTCGTCATTGCCGTCGCTTGCTGTCTGTTGCCCAACAGTACACTGGCAAGGTGGATATCACGCCGGACATTGCGGAGGAGCTGCTGCGCGCGTCGTCGTTCTACTGTGTGCTCGAGCTGCAGAAGCGCTGCGAGGCGTTCCTGAGCAGCCAGATCAACGCGGACAACGTGGTCGGTCTGCTGAGTCTGGCGGACGAGAGCGGCGCCAAGGACCTCAAGAAGAACTGCGTGCCGTTCCTGATGCGGCACATCCACGAGGTCGTGCGTCTGCCCGCGTTCGAGGAGCACCGCGTGCGGTCGAGCGAGGAGGTGCTCAAGGCACTCGTGACGATGCTCGGGCTCGAGTGGGAGGCGAGCTACAAGGCGCTCAAGGAGTCGCTGGCCGGCGGCGACGAGCTGGGCAAGCGCCTCAAGGAGACGCCGACGGACGCGACCCCGCCGACGAGCTCTCCGCGCGAGCCAGTGCTCGGCGCGCACCTGTCTCCGCGGTTCCTGCTGTCGCCGGTAGCGCCGCGCAGCTTTGGTAACCACGCGCTGTTCACGGGCGACTCGCCGCCGACGTCGACGCCGCTGGACCCAGTGGGCGAGAACTCGCCGCAGCGGGCCTTCTCGTTCGTCAAGCCCTTTGGCAACGAGGACGTGCTCTTCCGGCGCTCGCGCGGGCTCTCGGAGGACTATAGCGAGGGACTGTCGGAGGGTGTCTGCTGAGCGTGTAGCTGGCCGGCCGGCCGGTCGCGGGGCGTGCGTCTTCTTTATTGATTTGCTCGTGGGTATTATCAGTCAGCTTGACCTGGTTGAAGTCCTTGAAACGGATATTTTTTTCAAAATCAGTGGATCTGCATCCATTTTAGACAAAACAACTGCTATACGATTCGATCGCCATCATTCTTCGAGATTGACTGTGAGTGCGTGCTGGCCGATGTCCTGAACAAGCAACCGGATAGGCACCTTCCCCCTCATCGCGCAACTTCGACGTACCCAGCGAGAATTCTTCCAAGAGAACGCAGCGACGCCGTTTTTACTTGCTTTCACTATACGACGCGCGCGTGTTTCGGCCGCCTGAAGCACTCGGAAGACCACTTGGGGTCGATCGATCTCTGGGCGTCCGCCACCTGCCGAGCGACTGGGCCGCGCGCCTCGAGAACATGCAGGCGGCCGTGCGCGTGGGCGACGCGTCCACCGGCGTCGAGTACGCCTTCGCGCTGGCGTCCAGCGAGTACGCGCCTTGCCCTTGTTGCAGTCTGTCGGCCAATCTCTAGTACTATACTAACCGTGCGCTCGCGCGTCCCTCAGCCTGGCGGTGGACGAGCTGCGCGACGAGGTGGCGCGGCTGAGCGGCGTCCCGCCGCAGGACCAGATCCTGCTGGGCGGCCCGCCGTTCGCGCGGCTGGACCCGCGGCGCGCCATCGACCACTACGGACTGCCGTCGGTGCGTACTCATGTTCGTCCTCTTACAGCGCCAGGTTCTGACGACCGTTGCTCTGTAGGACGGGAAGCAAGTGTTCCTGTACGACCGCCGTCTGCTGACGCTGGAGGCGCCGCCGGCGCCAGCAACGCAGCTGACTCCCGCGCGGTTCGAACGTAAGAAGACGGTTATAGCGGAGTATATGGACTTTGTGGCGGCCAGCGCAGGCTAACGCGCTTGCCTGGGTGTCTGGACAGTGCCCTCGCAGCCGGTGGGCTCGTCGGAAGGCTCGCGCATGCTGAGCGAGTCGTCCAGCCCGCTGCTGCGCGCGCTCGCCGAGTACGAGTCGCACTTCCAGCTGCAGGTGAGCCAGAGCGAGGTGCTGGAGCACGAGTCCAAGGTCAACATCGCGGCCTGCGACCAGTGCGCGCGCGAGCTGCGCGTGCAGGCGGGCGCGATCGGGGCGGCGGTCGCCAACCTGGACCTGTTCAAGGCGTCCATGATGAAGCACTTCGCGCCGTTCTGGGAGGACTTTGGGGCGTCGAGCGAGCGCCACGCTCGGCTACTGAGCGGCTTCGAGCAGTACTTGTCGCGGCTGGCGACGGTCAAGCTGCACCCGGTGCTAGCGACGGACGAGCGGCAGACTCTTTACGACTGCATCCCGGTGGACAAGGAGCGGGAGTGGGCTGCTCAGTGCCAGCAGTCGCACGAGCATGTGCGCACGCAGGTTCTGCGCCTGCAAGAAGTGCACGATGAGATCTGTCGCGAGGTGGAGGAGATGCTCGGCGCGCAGGACCAGACGCTGAAGGAGTACGCCGATGCGAAGGAGATTCTGGCGGAGATGAAGAGCTTCGCTGGGCAGCAGGAGGACATCTCCGCCAGGTTGAAGGAGAACCTGGCGTTCGTAACGCGCAGCATTGCGGACACGTCTTCCAAGATGAACGTCGGATCCATGATGCTCGCGTCGACGAACGCGCTGGAGGTCTGTCGCGGTATCGACGTGCTGTACCAGAAGCAGCAGAACATGGTACACCATACCCGCCAACGCCATTTGCTCGCGGCGATGATTCAGGTTGACTCACACTTGGCACCATGTCTATACAGCTCCCGGAGGCTCAAAAGCTCTCTAACGAACTTGCGAGCCGCGTCGACATGATGGCGGCGGCCAAGACGTCTGTGCTGTCAGCGGTGCACTCGACGTTGCGCAGGATCTCGGTGTCCCAGACCAAGATTCGCGATTTTGAGAACTCGCTAGCGATGTTCAAGGAGGCGTTGGCCGCGCAAAAGAAGCACTTCAACGAGCTCGAGCATCTCGACAAGCTTCCAGGTAGCTGACTGTCTAGTGACGTATTGCTGCGATGCTTTGACTTGACTGAGAGAGACCATCGCTGCTTGTTGTCATGACAGAGTCGTACGAAGCGTGCTTGTCGGAGATCACGCGCCGGCTCAAGTATGGCCGCATGTTTTCGGACCGCATCCAGTCGATGGCGGAGGAGCTTGCCCACCTACGAGAGCAAGAGGTCCAAAAGCGCGAAGCATTTCTGCGAAACTATGGCCAGCATTTGCCGCGCGACTTTGTCCCTGGCTTGGCAGAGAAGCCGTCGCACTGCGAGTTCCGCATGCGGCCCTACGATCAGGTTCGAGCGTTGCTTCGTTTGATGCTGCTGGCATGTCCTCCTGACTGACCTTCGCTTGCTTGTTGGCGGTGAACAGAACCTACCACAACTTGAAGACGATAGCACTCTAAACGATGTCGACACGGAGGACAAGGCACCAGCACCAAGTGGAATCGCTCCTGGCGCAGGGAACGCAGGGACCCCCAACGTTGACGTGGACGAGCTTCAGAAGCGCTGCAGAGAGTTGGAGGAGCGAGTGGCGCAGCTCACTCTTGAGCTCGACCAGTCCAAGAAGTTCTACGGGTCTGGCAGCGAGTCGATCGCGCGATCGGATCTGTCCAAGGGCAGCGGTCGCGACGGCGACAGTTCGTGCGAGTTCCCGCTCGCGCTCGCCCTTGCCGCCACCGCCGGCGCTATGACAAGTTCCTCGGAGGCGGACCGATCCCACTTGCTCGAACGAGAGCTGCATAACCCTGCTCATCTGCGTAGTAAGTCGGGTGTATTAGCGCTCAGCCAAGTGCGTGCATGGCTCTAACGGGTTATTGCGCGAGACTTCGCAGACCGAGGCAGCCGTGATGCGGAGAAGGACGCGGTCATCGCCAAGCTCGAGGTACGTTGTACCAATCGGAGGACCGTGCCCTGAGACTAGGACTGACTGACTGGTCTTGTTGCGTGTCCAACAGAGCGAGAACCAGCAGTTCCTGCTGAACGCGGCGGCCTTCGAAGAATATCCTTTCCCACGATGCATGCCGTTGCCTGCTGCTGGGGTGTTTGCGCATGCGCTCGATCCATACTCCGCACCGCCGTGTTCCCTTAACCTGCGAAGTGGTTCTGTGTGCTGCACGGAGATCCAGGAGCGATCGAAGCGAGAGACGCATCTGCACGAGGGACACAACAAGCTGCAGCGCACGATCCAGTCGCTGCGCTTCAGCATCGACGTGCAGCGGTCGTCGCTGATCAAGGTCATGAAGCTGCTACAGCTGCCAGTCTCCGGGCCCGCGGACGACGTGGACATTGAGGCGTTCGTCACGACCAACATGGGCGCGATTGAGGCACGCGTGCGCGAGCTCCTGGCGAGCGCGGACGCGGAAAAGGTACCGAGGCCTTTCGTGTACGTATGTGTGTAGAGCTGCTCGCGACTGAGACCGATGCGTGCGCAGTACCTGCGGAAGGAGCTGGAGGAGCGACAGGACGAGCTGACCATGCTCGAGACGGAGCACGACGTGCAGGACTCGTTCAAGATCTCGTTCCGGAGCTTCACGGTGAACGACCTGGCGCTGTTCCTGCCCACGTCGGCGCCTGGCAGCGACGCGCAGCGCGTGTACCTCGCCTTCCACCTCGGCTGCCCGCACCGCTTTCTCTCGGAGGAGTCTATCTCGTCCTTCAGCAACGAAGGCGCGCGGTACGTCTGCAGAGCGTCCGCGCTCTGGCGTCGATCTGGCATTGCTCACTCACTGTGCACTGACTGCAACAGGTACCCGGACTACGTCGTGGGCCGCATCGTGCTCATCGACGAGCAGGTGGCGACGGAGGACAACAACCCGTATGGCCTGCACCTGGGCACCGTCTTCTTTGTCCTCACGGTCGCCAGTCTCCACGAGAGCTAAGCGCGTCGAACGCCTCCCCCCCCCCGCGGCCGTGCCCACTGGAAGGCGCTCCCCATGCTAACTTCAATCAAGTCAAGTGTCCAAATCCCAACATTTAACAGTTGCAAGCGATTATCATACCGGTTACAGTTTATTGCGACATCTCCATGTGGTCCACTCCATCTTGTTCGACAAGGTGGCGACGACGTCTCACAAAGTCAAACCAGCAGCATTCGCATCCACATCGGATACGTGGCGGCTTCCTTCCCCACTCTCTCTCTCTCTCTGTGTGTCTCTCCCCCCCCATCCGCAGTCATGAGCAGCGTGCAGGTGGCCACGAAGGACAAGAAGGCGGAGGAGGAGGCGGTGCCGCCGACGCCGACGACGGTCAAGGCCGCGTCCGAGCAGTACGACAAGGAGTTCCAGAAGTACACGACTAAGCTGCCGGGGCAGAGCGCGCGCGCCGTGGCGCTGGCGCGCGCCGAGCTGGCCAAGGCCACGGCCATGCTGTGGCAGGACAAGAAGCTGGAGCAGGCCAAGGCCAAGAAGGGCCGGCTGAGCCCCGAGCAGCGCGCGCACTACGAGAAGCGCGTGCGCGACCTCGAGCGCGCCATCGACACGTTCCACCAGTCCGTCGCCGGCTACAACCGCACCAAGGCCGTGTACGTGCCTCTCTTCTCTGTCTACCGCATGGCTAGCGCGCGCAGAGTCCGTTCGCTCACGGTGGACGCGCGATACGCTGATACAGGCTCTCGGTCGGACTGCTGCTGCTCTTCGCGCTCGTCGCCTACTTCCAGCCGTGGCGCAAGTGGTTCGAGCCCTCCTCAGGCGACTTCGACGCGATCGACCGCGACCTGTAGAGCACCAAGCGCGCCTCTCAAGACGCGGCACGGCGTTCTTCCTTTCCTATAGACCAGCGCGCCAGCCTCCCGCTCAACAGGTGTGTGTGTGTATCCGCGGGTGGTGGTGATGTTCCAATCGATACACTAGCAGGAACACGCAGACCACATCCATCCACGCGCGTGGGTTCCGACAGGTTCAGGGATCGGCGCGGTCGCCAGTCGTGTCTGCCGTCTTGGCTCTCTTCCTTCCGTCAGCTCCCGTCTGGACAGGATGAGTGGGCGATGCCTGCTCGGCCCATTGCTCGCGGTTGTAGCGCAGCATTGCGAACATCTCGGCCGTCAGAGGCGATATGCCGAGCGCGCAGTCGCCGCTGCTATCGGCCGGGAAGAGCAACGCCCGGTCCTTGGCGGTGCTGGACACCCACCACAGGGCCATGTACTTGGTCTGCCAGGCCTCTTCGCCGCCCGTCGCCTCCAGGATCGCCGCGTCCGCGAAGCTCAGCTCCTGCTGCTCCTGCCCCTGCTGCTGCTGCTCCTCGTCTCCGACTGGCTGGAGCCGCAGCAAAGCCATGGCGCGCTCCTCTCCTGCTGTTAGAGACTGTTCTCGGTCCTGCAGCACCTTGACGATGCCGCTCTCGATCCCGTCCGGGCTCACGACCGGGATCTTGTCCGCGCAGCCTGCGATGCGGTTGCGCACGGCGTCCAACAGGCGGCGGGCGAGGTGCGGCGGAGCGCCAGAGCGCAGTGACAGCTTGCGCTTGACGGACGCGAGGTCGTTCAGCTGCGATCGCAGCGTTCGCAGTCTCGCGGCCGCCTCGTCCGGCACTAGCAGCCTCTTGAGATCGTCCAGTGCTCCGTCCTCCTCACAGCTCGCGACGGCAGTGGCGACGGCGCTGTGCAGTTCGAGGTACTTGGACACGGTCTCGAGCGTCTCGACCCAGCTCGACGCGCTCTCTCGGTCGGCCACCACCATGGACAGATTGATCCTCGACAGCACGTCCATTAGCGACGGCGAACGCGCGGTTGCTCGCTGTCGAACGGCTCGCGGGAGCGCCATCGCCGCTCCGATCGCCTTCCTCGCCGCTGCGACGCTGCCATCACCTCCTCACTGGCTTACAACGGCGTTGGCCGCTGCATTGAGGAGGTTGTTGGCGCAGCAGACGATTGGGATCTCACGGGACCCAATCTGGTCGGCCAAGTCGTCCCGCACGGTCGTTGTGTAGTCCGGATCGCCCACTAGGAACGCCACGCGGCCGACGTCGATGGCGAACACTTTCGTCGCTCGGTTGGTCAGTGAGACCAACGAGTCGGCCACCTCTGCTCTCTCACTGCTGCTAGGCAATCTGCTGTACGGCGTCACACTGATCCCTAAGAGCAGCGACCGCCTCATGGCCACCCCGCGTCTCCGCCGCCTGAGATCTCCGTCCGCCGCGCCGCTCGGCGGGAGAACGGCGTACACGGCGGCAATCACCGCGTCCGAGACTCTCTTGCCGGGCAACGGCCGCGTCCACGCGTCCAGCGCGAGTCCCAGGACCGCGTTGGCGCCGAGTTCGCTGGCAATCCGGGCCATAACGGCGCCATAAGCGGACTCCAGGCTTGCGCACAGCTCTGACGGAGTCACGGACCCGGCATCCGTGAGTCGGAGCGTCTCGGGCGAGATACACGCCGCTGGATCGCGGTTTTCGGCCACGACCCACTCGAGCCACGGCTGATTGTCGGCGCTCGCCATTACGGCATTATGGCCGGCCATATTGTCGCTGGAGGGGCTGGCGGCGACGCCGGACTGCTGGCGCCGACCGAACTCGGCGAAGAAGCCGTCGCGGTGGCGCAGCCAGAGGTGCGAGCGCAGGATCGTGTAGCCCTTGCGCGCCGACTGCGCGATGAGGCTGGAGCACAGCAGGCAGCGCCACTCCGCAGGCCCGGAGCGCGCGAACAGCGTCTCCGCGAGCTGCCGGTTGGTCGGCGAAGGCGTCGCCATAACGTATGGCCGATCCATAACATAAGGGCATTACGGAAGCCGCAAAAACAAAAACATTCCGACAATTAACCCTTTTCATCGAAATGTTTAAATATAAACAAGCTAAAAACACCACCCACACACACACGTCGCACACTACGCTGGAGCTCTTCAACCTGGACAAGCAGCGCGAGATCCCTCCCTCCCTTTTCCCCCGCGCTTTTCACTCACACCATCACATACGGCGCCACCGCGTCCTGCTCGTCGCCCAAGACCCGCAGCTCGTCCACCATGGACAAGCTCTCGTCCGCGTGTCCGTCCGAGGACGCGAGCAGCGAGACGCGCAGCGAGACGGCTCCGCGCAGCGTCGCGGTGCGGCGGCCGCCGTCCGCCAGCTCGATGCAGAAGTCGCGGCGCACCGACGACGAGTTGGCCTCGCGCGCAGGGAGCGGCACGCAGATGACGCCCTGGCCGAACACGCGCTGGCCGACGCCCGAGTGGACCTTGATGGCCACGTGCATGCCGCTCTTGCCCGGCCGAGCCAGCGTCGTGTGCGCCACGCCCTCGCGCTGGAACTGCGGCCAGCGCGCGTGCACCGCGTTGCTCGTGACCGCGCTGCCCATCAGCGACTGCCGCCGCGCTCGCCGCTGCGCCTCGTCGGTGGAGGACGACGCGGACGCGGACGCGGACGCTGTCGAGGAGGATACGCCGTTGCTGCCGCTCGCACCGGCGCTGCTGCTGCTGTCGCCTCCGAAGAACACGCCGCCGCTCACAGCGTCCGCGAGCTCATGCAGACGGCGCTGCATCGAGAAAATGTCTTCGGACGGAAGCGGGAACACCACCGACACAGACGCTGTTGGGCCAAGCACGAGAGGGTTAGTGATTGGCTTTGGAGAGGTGGCCACCCCCCATAGTTCGAGACGAACGCACCTTGAGACGCGCGCCGGTCAAAGAAGAGCAGCGGCCGCTCGTCGCCGCTCGCCGCGGTGCTAGGGCGAGTCGCACCGCCATCGTTCGTCGGAGCCGGGTCGTCCCACGTGATGTCCGTGAACGAAACGCGCAGTGCGCACTCGCGAACGCCGGCGAGGTGCTCCATGCGCTCGATCTTGCGCAGCGACGCCTCCGACTCGGCCGGCAGGCGCGTGCGGTCTACCAGCGCGTGGAAGATCCCGATGACCGGCTTGTGGTCCGAGCACGAGACCGACTCGCACGACGTGTACAGCGAGCAGTGCAGGCGGTCGCGCATGTCGGGCAGCGATCGGAACAGAATGCGGTCCGTGTACGACGGCACGCGCACCTGCGAGGCGTCCACGCCACTGGCGCTGCTCCCGTCGTACACGACGCCTCCGCGCTGGCTGCTGTGGCTCGGGATGGCCGTCGTGTACACTTCCTCCAGCTCGTCTCGGGCCCATGGACGCGTGGGGTCACGCGTGAGTCCTGGGACGCCGCGCACTCGCCGGTACGTCGGCGGGAACGTGATCGGGGCCTCCTCGAACTCGAACAGCACGCGACCGTCGCGCATCAAGTTGCGCAGCTCGTCGTGCGCCAGCAGATCTTCCCACACGCTGTGGTCGTCGTCCATGAAGACGCTGTTCGACGAGTAGCTGCTGTCGCCGTGAGCTAAAGTGGCCGCCGCGACGTCGCTCTCGTTGCCGTCGAGGCTGTCGGCCGCGCTGGCGGTCGATTGCAGCGGCTGGGACAGCATGCGCGACCCCGAGTCGCCGCTCGCGGCTTCCGCCCGCTTCTTCTTGAGCTTCATCTTCATGGACGAAGTGGCCGAGGCCCAACTCCATCGCGACTTCTTGATCAGTCCATTGATACCAGGCATCTTCCGCTTGCGGTCCTCCGCGATCTCGCCCTCGCGAATGCTCGTCAGGAGGTCAAGCACGCCGTCGACCGAGCCGTCGCGATCCGTGAGCCGGTAGTTGAGGTCCCCGAGCACGAAGCTGTGGTGATGCAGGTACGGGAACTCGACGCCCACGTCCTCCAAGTTCAGGTGGAGACCCTTGAGCATGTCCACCAGGTCGCGGTTGCGCCGTGCCGTCTTGGATTTGCCCTTCGAGTCGGACGAGAGGTGGCACGAGACGAACGCGAAGGACGTGTCGTAGTAGCGGAACGCGACGCCCACGGCGCCCTTATTGGACGCGCGGCCGAGCACGAGCGACTTGCCGCAGTTGACTTGCTGGCGAACGACCGGCGGCATGTAGAACGCCCCGCTCTCGACGTCCTCCGTCTGGATGAACACTGAGATCGCGATGTGGCCCTGTTGTGCGATCGAACCTCGGCAATTGTTAGAGTTTCATTGTCGCCACCACCGAGCGACATGCGCAGCGTACGTACATGGTAGCCGAGCGACGTGTTGGTACTGCCAATCTCGCGGTTGAACATATAAAAGCGCGAGCCGCCAGAGTTGCTGCTGCCGCCGCCCGTCTCGAGGTGCCGCTGCAGAAGCGTCCGCGCCTCCGCCAGGTGCAGACACTCCTGGAGACCGATGACATACATGTCGTAGCCGAGCGGGATCCACTTTTCCTGTTCACATCCATTCGCCGCATCGTCAGCGCGTTGTGGCCTCGCTCAGCGCGCGCCATGGTGCTCAACGTACCAGGTCCGAAGTCGTGAGCTTGGCCTCGCCCAGGTTGAACGTCGACACAAAGATGCTGACCGGGTGGCGCGCGCTCTGGTCCTGTGAACGGCCGCGACCGCTAAGGCCGACGAAGTCGTCGCCGTCGACGTCTGCGTTCGACTCAAGCGTAGGGAAATACGGGGACGTCGCGTGCTTGTGCTCGCCAGCCGCCGACTTGCCGAGCCGCTTCCGCGAGCAGCACCTCACGTCCGCCAGTGCCTGCCGGATCTTGGTGAGCATCCCGCCGTAGATGGCGGCGGTCGCGAACCCCTGGAGGCACAGGGAGAGCTGCATGATGATCGCGACCACGAAGGTCGCGCTGCCGAGCCACTTATTCAGGAGCCGGAAGACCACACCGGGCAGCCAGAGCACAATGAAGGCGCCGATGTAGAAGCGCAGCGCGAGCGTGATGCGCGCGGACGACTCGAGCGCGTCGAGGCTGCGCTGGCCGGACCCGACGCGGAGAATGTGCGCGTACGTGGCGAGCAGCACGACGCCCACGTACACGATGGCGATGAGCACGAACAGGTAGAAGCACCAGAGCTGCCACTTCTGGTCGGGCACCCAGCAGTAAAAGTCGGCGTGGCCGTACAGCCCGGCTGCATCATTGGACAAGGAGCGTGAGCTGTCGAGAGAGAGAGACACACACACACAAGCACACAGGACGGGAACACGACGCACCTCCGAGCAGGATGGAGCTGACGAGCACCGCGGGCACCGTGCTGGCGACCACGTAGAACTTGAGCCGGCGATGCAGCACCGCCTCCGAGTCGCCGCTCACGATCTTGCAGTACAGGCAGTGCGCGATGCAGGCGTTCCAGGACACGGCTGCGGACACACGAGCATGGCAAGAGAAGGCGGTGAGCTGTTTGTCCTCACGCATGGGCTACACAGCAGCACTGGAGGGCGGGTGGGCGTACATGCGAGCCCAAAGAGCTGGAGCACGAAGCCTTGGGTCTTGCATGCGGCCGCGTCGCTCGGCATGCCGAAGAGCTTGGGCAGCGAGAAGCAAAAGTCGACCACGGACAGCACGACGATCATCTTGGGCACGACGCTCGCGGCCGCCAGCCGCCGCCGGCGGCTCGCCCACCGCCAGTAATGGAACAGGATGAAGGCGCAGCCGGCCATGGACAGCGCGCAGCACGCGGCGATGACGGCGCGCACGACGCGCTCCTGCGCGTCCGAGAGCGAGCCGCCGTCCGCGTCGTCCGCGAGCAGGGAGCGCGGCCGCATGGCGTCGTCCGCGGCGCTCGAGCGAAGGGCGAGAAGGCGAGTGCCGGCGAACACGAACGCTGGTCCAAAGGGGGCGGGAAGGAGCCGGCTGCCGCGCCCGTCGAACGCACGCAAGCAGGCGCGTCGCGTGATGTCGCGCGCGCTCACTACTGGACGGGGTCTGCTGGGCACACGAACGCGTCGTTCACACACGGCGCGGGTGTAAGCACAATGCCCTGCAGCCCATACACGGGGGGGGCGTTCCCGGTCGGCAGCAGAGGAGCGCCAGGCGCCTTACAGGTGGACGACGGCGCCCGCGAGAGCCCACCCACGGACGCGTACCCTCTTGGCGCTGATAAACATGTTCGCACCTGTGTGTGTTGTTGGTTGTTCCTGGACTTCTGGACGCTAGCGAAGAAGTGGTGTGGTGGTGGTTCTCCTGGATTCCTTCCAGCACCGCGCTGGACTCATTGGGATCACTTGAAAGTATACAAACGCCAAGGTATTTTGCGATGGGGACCGAAGTTGGTACACTGTGAAGCAGGTCTGATTTTCTCAGGCGATGAAACTATTTCAAGCGGGATAGACTTGTTTTTCCCGTGTACAACGGTCTGGACGCACTCGCTGAACAGCATTCGGTATGTCACTATTGCGAGATGAGTGACATCCGCCGACTGTACTGTACCCCTCCGCGATTCAACAGCTCGCTCGCTCGGACCACCTTCCTCGCTCGACCATGATCACCTGGTGGCGGCTCTTGCTGGCGGCGCTCGTGGTCTCGGCGGCCTTCTTCCTGGTCCGCCCGGCAACGGACATGGTGCTGGGCGCCATCCGCTCGCGCATCCACAAGCGCTACCGGTGCGCTTGTCCTCTTGAGAGTCCTTCTTCTCCGCCGCGCCAGGTTCTCACTCGAACCCTCCTCCTCCTCGCTACGGACGCAGGTGGATCGTGGATGTGCAGCGCTTCCTGGCGGCGCACCTGGCGTGGCTCGCGTACTTCAGCGTGCTCTGGCTCGTGGCGCTCGAGATCCTGGAAGTGGCCGACGCCAGCGAGGCCAGGCTCGCGCTGCTCTACGTGACGGCCGTGCCCGTCGTGTTCGCCACGCTGGCGCTGCGCAAAGTCGTCACTAACGTACGCGCTCGGCCCCGCCATCGCATTGGATACGCTCGAGCCAGCCGCCTTACGACGCGTCGTTCCTTGTCTCGGTGCAGATCTGCATCCGCCACTTCCAGTGGGACCGCGACGCGGCCGACTACGCGGCGCGCATCTTCATCGTGACTGAGTCGATCAAGTTCGTCATCTTCGCGCTTGTCCTGGTCGAGGTCTTCTTCATCTTCTTCAAGTCGAGCTCGCTCGCGCAGCTGCTGCTCGTCGAGATCTTCTTCGGCCTCGAGATCGTCGCGCTGCTCGCCGGATTCACCGTGGTACGCGCGCGTCGCTCGCCTGATGCTGCTCGCGCCGCGCTCACCGATCTCTCGCTCGTTGCTACGTTGCCATCCAGCTCAAGAACGTGTCGACGGGGCTGTTCCTCATCTTTGCCGAGCCGTTCCGGACGGGCAGCTTGTGCCGCGTGCGCAACCTCGTAGGCTTCATTGAGCGCGTGTCGCTCTCGCGCACCATCATGCGGCGCCGTGACGGCTGCCGCATCTTCATCCCCAATGGGGTCTTCGCCGACACGCACCAGACGAGCGGCAACGCGCGCGAGCTGCGGCGCCACGAGCTGCGGCTGCGACTGCACCCGGCCACGTCCGCCGACTCGATGCAGCAGTTCGTCGACGAGCTGCGCGCCAGCCTGCCAAAGTTCGCCGTGGCGCCGGTCGTTGAAGGGCTTCAAGAGCGCCAGCTCCGAGGATTCAGTGCAGTGAGCGACTCGGTCATGACGCCTCCGTACGCAGGCACGCCCGGGGCGAGCTCGTTCACCAACAACACCAACGCACTCAGCAGCTTCCGGAGCTCTTTCGAGTCGAGGCACCTGTCCGTCTGGGACGACGTGAGCGCGCAGACCGTATCGGTCGAGCTGCACGACATGTATGTCGTCAAGGTGGCCGTCCAGATCGACCGCGACCTGTTTCCTACCCTTGAAGCCGCCAAGACGGAGGTACTCTACTCTAACCAAGCGAACCGGGCGGCCCCTTTAGACGCATCCCCGTCGACTAACGCTGCTCGTGTACGTCTGCATGCTCGACAGATCAACATGGCGATCCTCGAGGTCACCCAGCGGCTAGGCGTGAGTGTGCGCCAGCTTCACTGACTGCGCGTCCAAACTGCGGTTGCCATATTTATTCCAGTTCGAGTCGATAACTTACACGAACGCGATAGCGGCGCTGCTGTGTGGCCGCCGGCGCCGGAAGTCGCGACGAGCGGCCGCCTCGTGGTTCTCGCTCGGGTTCCGCCGCAGGCGTTGGAGCCGCGCAGGCTCCGTCATCGGGCCAAAGCGCAAGTCGCGGCGTCCGTTGTTGACCGAGTCGTCCGTTGCGATGGCGGGGATATGAGGGCTGGACGCTGGCCTGCCTGTCCTCGCCAAGCGCGTCGGCGGTAGTGCTTGGGAACCAGTAGCCCCCGACGCCGTCGATGAATGGGTCGACACGGACCCATCAGGCTCGTAGAGCTCGATGTGGAGCTTCGCCAGGAGTTCGGTGACCTCGAGCACGATCTACAGCAATCACGCCACAAGCCATGTTAGTGTTGGCGATGGCACCGCGAGACCCGTGAAAGCCGCCACGTACCTCGGTCTTTTCGGCCATGAGCTGCTTCATGTGGCGCTCCTGCGAGTAGTACGTCACGTGGACGACGAATGCACGCTCGATGCTGATCCAAAAGCGCCGCTGAAGCTCGCCGTCCTCCTCCTCGCCCACCGATAGCAAGTGCGCGCGCTCGACCTTGTTCTGGACGCTGTCCCAGTGCGACTGCCGCCGCTTGTCGAGGCCAAGCACAGTCGAGGCCCTGGCGCGCTTGAGGTCGAACTGGGAGGTGAATGCGCGCATCAGGATCTGGTCCAGCTCCTGGATGAAGACGCGGAGCGCCGCGGACTTGGTGGCGTGGCTCACATGGACGCCCACGACGCAGCGGCGGTCCAGCTCCTTGGTGCGCACAGCCATCGTGTTGGCGAGCAGCGCGGCGTTCGGGATGTACGCGAGCCCCTTGTCGTACTGGCGCAGCGAAAAGCCCTGCAGGTACAGACGCTCCACGATGCCTTCGTGGCCGTGGAACGCGAGGTGCGAGCCGCTCTTGACCTGCTCGTCCTGCAGCGCCATCAGCCCGCCCATGATGTTCTTCATCTGTCCACGCCAAAGCCGTGAGCCGTGAGCGCACGGGGACCACCCAGGACGACGCGCAGACGCCACGCACGTACGTACCCACGAGTGCGCGCCGAAGACGAAGACGAGCTCGACCATGATGACGGCGACCGTCGTGATCTGCGTCGAGTCGAAGTTCGTTATCTGCCCGATCTCGTCCACCATGAACGCCGACACGACGGTCGCGACCAGCAGGAACTTGATCACGCCGATGCCCTCCGTCACGATCATGACGCGGCTGTAGTCGTAGTCGTCCTTGGACGCCGTGCGTTTCCACCCCTGGATGCGGATGATGCCCTGCAGCACGCACCACGGCCACACGTAAGCAAGCGGTCGGTCTAGCGGCGTACTAGAGACAAGCAGGCGCGCACCCAGATGATGTAGTTGCTGAGGTTGATGACGACCCAGATGAGCGGGAAGCCGAGCAGCAGCGTCACGAGGCTCGTGATGGTGTCCGCGTCGATGCCGGCGAGCTTCGCGAAGTCCATGACGTACAGCGCGAACCACACGAGCAGCAGGAAGACGACCCACGAGAGCGGCCGCAGCATGTGCTTCTCGAACTCCTTGATCCAGACGAACATGGGCGGCAGCATGCGCCGCGCCAGCCGCAGCGTGAAGCGCACCACCTCGACGCGGAACACATAGGCGCCCACCAGTAGACCCAGACCGATGAACACGCGCCACTGTTCGTCGCTCGACGCCGCTCTGCTCGCCGCTGTGCCGGTCGACGCCGATGCCGCCGGCGCATGGGTCGACGACATGCTGTTTGTTTTCTCGAGTTACACAGCGCGATGGTTATAATACGTAACTACTGGGGTTCCATTTGGTTACAACGTAACGGTAACTGACTCGGGTAACCCTCAAAGCGTATCCATTTCCGCATTTGATTGGCGTGAACATGGCGGCAGGTGCGGCGAGTGCGGCGCCGCTGTACGAGTGGATCGTGGCGCGCGGCGCGCTCGTGGAGGTGGCGAGCGACAAGATCGACCCGGTGGGCGTGGACGAGCGGTTCGGCGCGGCGGACCGGTCCATTTTCGCGCGCAAGGGCGTCAAGGCGCGCGAGGTGCTCGTGACGCTACGCGCCGGCGCATTCCTTGGTGGCGTCTCGTGGCTCGCGCGAGTGAGCAAGGAGACGGACAAGTTCGACGGCGAAGCGCTGAAGGAGGCGGTCGGTAGCTCGCAGCTGAGCTCGACGGCGCTGACGGCGCTGGCGCTGCTGTTCGAGCGCGCGGCGGGCAGTGGGAGCGACTTTGCGGGTTACGTCGCGCAGCTCCCTGCGGCGATCTCGCTGCCGCTCGCGTGGAGCCAGGCGCAGCAGCGACTGCTGAAGCACACGACGGCGTGCGTTTGCCTGGACAAGTGGGTGCCTATGGGGTTGCGTACTGACGACGCTCGACGCGCAGGTCGCCACTCATCGACGCAGAGCTGGTCGAGAACGTGTACTCCAGCTACGTGGAGACGTTGGTCGCGACGTTTCCGGGTGTGTGGGCGAAGGAGCAAGCGACGCTGAGTGATTTTCGCTGGGCGTACTCGGTCGTGTCGTCCAGGTCCGTGCCTTGGCTGCGAACGCTCTTCTCTTCCTGGCCATTGGGGGACATGTGGGGTGACGACGATGCGTGTTCTTGCGCTCGCGTGCGTGTTTGTAGAGCGTTCACGATCGGCGATGGCCACGAGCCGACGCTCCTGCCCGTGATCGACATGGCGAACCACGACGCAGACGACCCGGCCGCACGCATCGAGAAGACCGAGGCGGGCGAGTTCCAGGTGCGCAAGCGACGATGCGTTGACGGGCTGTCGTGTGCCAGGGCTGCGTCGACTGAGTTCGTCGCGCGCTCGTGCAGCTCGTCGCGACCCGCGACATCGCCGAGGGCGAAGCCGTGGCCATCTCGTACGGCGATCTTTCCAACGCGCAGGTATGTACGACAGCGCTCAGCTATCGCTACCCAGTGGTATCTGCCATCAATGGTGGAGACTTACAACACTGGTGGTGTCTCCATTCCAACGAATGGCTAGCTGTTGTGTCGGTACGGGTTCGTCCTGTCGACGCCTGCGCCGTCCGACTCGATCCTCATCACGAGCGGGGAGCTATCAAGCACGTTCAAGGCGTATCTGCACAGCGCTGCGGCCGCCAACGACGACAGCGAGGAGGAGGAGTGCAACGGCAACGACGCGGCGGCGACGGAGCGTGGCGGGAAGAAGAAGGCTGCCAAGCGCCGCAAGGTGTTCGACACGCGCGAGGACGGCGACGCGCTGTTCTTTCTGCTGCATGGCGACCAGACGCGCGAGTTTGGGCTAGGCGACGCGCTGCTGAGCTACGTGCTGGCGATGGGTCTGCCAGCGGAGGAGCTGTACGAGGTGCTGACTATCATCCTGCGCAAGAAGGACAAGCAGTATAGCGACGCGCTCGCATCGCTTTCGACCCACGATGCTGGCGACGCTGAGGGCGACGCGGAGCCCAAGCGCTTCGCCGCGCTGCTGAGCCAGCACGAGCGGCAGGTGTGCCGCCGCGTCTTGCTGGGACTCGTGACGCTCGAGGAGAGCTCCAGCGAGGACGAGGACGAGGACGAGGACGAGGACGAGGACGAGGACGAGGACGCAGGAGAGGAAGTCAGCGGTCCAGAGAGCGAATGAGTCGGCGCGACCGACGCTCGCGACCAGGGAGACGTGAGGGCGGGAAGCAGCGAGCCATCCGTCGCCGCCAGGAGTCGCGAAGCCGCGTCGGAACGCACGCCTTGGCTGTCGCTCATACACGACGGACAGCCATCCGCGAGTATCCAGTTCAGGTGCTGTGCACGCTGTACACTCACTCTCCACATGAGAATTCAGTTCAATGTTCTCTTGGTGCTGGACAGGTTGAAGTGCTCTTCCTTGAACAGGTTCCTGGGATCGAGATGTTCTGGACAGTGAAGTACCTGGATTCCTGGGGCTTGCCGATCTTACACGCGCTGCTTGCAGCTGCACGGTGGAAGAGCGAGAGAGCCAGTTCGTGGGCGGAAGATCCCTCGATGGACATAGTGGCGCCGCTGCGTCGACGTTGCATCTCGAGGCCGGACTCATACGTTTCCCTATACAACCGCGTGAGGATACGGGCAGTGTCTGCAGACAGGGCGAGCTTTCGTCATGGTCAGCATGATCCGATCCAAGCGACGCGCCAAGTGCCACTTGGCAAGTGAGGAAACCAGCCGGGCACGTGGCGGGTTGGACACAAGTCCTCACGTGGGTGAAGCGGAGCGCGGATGCCGAAGACAAAACCACGCGGAATCATGTGGCGTCAAGCTCACATCGTGGTGTGGGGACGCCTCCTAGCCGCATGTCCTCGCCTGTAAGGTATGCCATCCACTGCTATCGGCTGCAGGCAGTTTCCGGTTTGACAAACTGGTTCTCTTGAAGTTGTGAGTTGTGCCTCGGAAGTCAGCGAACTGTGCACTTTCGCCAAGCCCACGCCATCTGACTCCTTCGAACCGGAGCGCAGATGAGCCAGCTGACCAGTTTTTTCTAAAAACGACAGGCAACACACCGAGTTATCCGGACGGCCTTTCCAAGCCTCACTCGAATCGCCACCCTGCCCGCATCGGCGCTACCGGTATTTCCGTCGTCAGCGCCAAGCAGCTGGGTATTTATTTATGGCCATCCGCCTCCGCACCTTCCGCCGTTTCGCGCGGCTCAGAAGCTTGCCGCTTGGCTCGGCGTGTTCAAATTGCCGTCGCACACACCCACCCCAGCCCTGAGCGGCTGGCTATTTGCGGGTCGAATCCGCCAACCGTATACTTTTACACATGCTGTCGGATACCGGACGTCACGCCCCAAGGGTATACGCGTATACCCCAAGTGAACACACCTTGCTCCGAGTCAGTCGGGCTTCATTTTCCGCGTGCCACCATCACCATCCCCCCACGCTAGGTGAGAACGAGAAAGGCCGGGTCACCTTTTCTCCCCCTCCTCCTGCTTTTCTCACTGTGCTTGCGGCTCGCAGCAGCCGACACAATCCCAATCGCCCGAGTCGAAGCGCAGCGCAGACGCAGGCATGGCCGCCACCGGAAGCGGCCCCGCGGGCTCGGCCCCCTCGACGGCTCCGGCCGCCAAGGGCGGGCCCGCGCCCCCCATCTCATCGACCTCGACCACGGAGGCCGCGCCGACGGCGAGCGCGGCCAAGGGCGTGCGCGTGGGCGAGCTCTACTGGAAGCAGGACGGACCCCTGGGCTGGACGCTCGGCCGGGTGGCCGCGCTGGACGCCGCCGCGGCGCGTGCGACCTTCGTGCCCGTGGACGAGACCTCGGGTGCCTCGCTGGCCGGCCAGGAGCCGCAGGAGCTCGACCTGGTCGTGGCGCCGCTGTTCCCGGCCAACCCGCTGGGCAGCACGGCCAGCGACATGACGTCGCTGCGCCACCTGCACGAGGCCGCCCTCATGAAGAACCTCGAGGACCGCTCGGCGCTGGACGACCAGCGCCCGTACACGTTCATGGCCAACGTGCTGATCGCGGTCAACCCGCTGCAGTACGTCAAGGGCCCCGACAAGACGCTCTTCGTCGGCCAGCCGCTTGACCACTGCCCGCCGCACCCGTACAACATTGCCGAAGTGAGCCGCGCCGAGTCATTATGCGTTCAGAGAGAGAGAGGTGCGCGTACTAACGAACCGTGATTTTCCTCCGTGCTTCTCAACAGAACGCGTACCGGCAACTGTGCGCCGTGCGCGCCGTGATGCAGAACCAGTCGATCATCATCAGCGGCGAGTCCGGCTCGGGCAAGACCGAGACGTCCAAGATCATCCTCGACTTCCTTACGACGCGCGCCGTCCACGACTCGGCCATGTCGATCACGTCCTCAGACGAGGAGCTTATGAGTGAGCACGAGGCCACGACGGCGGGCGATGTCGACGAGCTCGACTCGGAACTGAGCGACAAGCTGTCGATGCTGCCGCCGGCGCCGCGCTCCGAGTCGCTTGCGCTGTCGTACCCGCAGTCCAACACAAAGAAGAAGCTGTCGCCCGTGGCGGTCGGCGAGCGCCTCATGGAGACGATCCCCATCCTCGAGTCGTTCGGTAACGCCAAGACGCACCGCAACCACAACTCCAGTCGCTTCGGCAAGTACATGCGCCTGCAGTTCTCGACCGACAACCACGAGCTCTCGGGTGCGTCCATCGACACGTACCTGCTGGAGAAGTCGCGCCTGGTGTTCCAGCCGAAGGGAGAGCGCAACTTCCACGTCTTTTACGAGCTGCTCTATTCCCCTGATGCCGAGCACCTTGCCCAGGCGTTCCATCTCGAGCCAAAGCGGCCCGAGCTCTACAACTTCCTCAACCAGTCGGGCTGCATGTCGTCCGAGTTCATTGACGACGCTGGCAACTTCGGGAACCTGTGCCGCGCGCTCGACTTCATCGGCATTCGCGGTGCCGCCCAGGACGACGTTTTCAAGATCGTCGCCGGTCTGCTGCACATGGGCAACATTGAGATCGGCGAGGAAGACACTTCCGAGGGCAAGACGGCGTGCATCGCCAACGAGAAGGCGCAGCAGTCGCTCTTGTACGCCTCCGAGCTCCTGGGCGTCTCGCCCGAGGAGCTGACGGAGTGCATCCTGCTCAAGCGCATCATGACGCGCGGCTCTCGCAGGAACTCGATCTACTTCGCCAAGCGCGATGTGCGAAACGCCGTGTACTCGCGCGACACGATCGCCAAGACGATCTACGAGAACGTGTTCACGTGGCTCATGCGCGAGTGCGCCTCGGCGCTTGACTACGACTCAGGCCGCAGCGACGTGATCCCGTACATCGGTGTGCTCGACATTTTCGGTTTCGAGGACTTCGAGCCCAAGAACCGCAACTCGTTTGAGCAGCTGCTTATCAACTACGCCAACGAGGCGCTGCAGTCGCTGTTCAACGCCTGCATCTTCGAGGCCGAGCAGGCGCTGTACCGCAGCGAGCACATCTTCCGCCCGAACAACCACTCGCTCTCGTTCCCCTTCACGGGCTTGAGTGACGAGGTCGTCGACGGGAGCGTCAGCAGCGGTGTCAGTGACGACGGCAACGAATCGGTGCAGTACGCGGACAACCGCGAGTGCTTGGACCTGATTTCGAGCCGCCACGGTGGTCTCTTCGCGACCATCGACAACGTTGCGCGCCTGCCGCAACCGTCGGACCGCAAGCTGAACGAGAAGCTGCACACGCTGTTCAAGCGCCACCCGTGCTTCCCGACGCCTCACCCGAAGGACATGCGCGACACGTTCAAGATCAGCCACTACGCCGGCACGGTCACGTACACGATCGACTCGTTCGTGGACAAGAACAACAACATCATTTCGGAGCAGTTCGAGGAGCTGCTGCAGCACTCGCGCTCGCGCGTGATGCAGGACATGGCTGGCAGCAACAACAGCAACAACGATGCTGCTGCTGCTTCGGACGAGACCTCGCGCCGCGCGCGCTCGTCGTCGAACATGTCGGTCAAGTCGGCGGGCATGCTCCCGGGCTCGCGCTCGATTGGCGGCGCGGCCAAGCGCCTGAAGGGTGGCAGTGCCTCGTCGCTGTTCGCCACGCAGATGAAGGGTCTGACGACCGAGCTCGAGGGCACTAGCTGCAACTTTGTGCGCTGCATCAAGCCGAACACAGAGATGAAGGCTGGCCTCTTCGACAAGCAGTTTGTCGTCGAGCAGCTGCGGTGCTCGGGTACTGTCCAAGCGTGCGAGGTGCTGCGTGTCGGACTGCCTACACGCATCCTGTACGCGGAGGTTGTCGACGCGTACCGCAACCTTCTGCCGGCCAACGTCTTCGCGCGCTTCGACGGCAACGACAAGCTGTTCACGCAGGCTATCTTGTATGCGAAGGAGTTCCCGATCGACGCGTACCGTCTCGGTGACACGCGTCTGTTCTTCCGCACGGGCAAGATCGACCTGCTCGACAAGCTGCTGGCGCCCGCGTCTTCGAACAACGGCAAGCAGGACGACGAGCTCTCGGGCAAGCTGATGCGCTACCTGCACAAGAAGCGCTGGGTGTCGGTCGCGACCCGCGCGGTCGTCTACTCGGCCTTCGAGCGCATCTACATGGAGTGCAAGTTCCGCCGCCGTGCCATCACTATCCAGTGCATGGTGCGCCAGCACCTGGCGCGCAAGCGTGTGCGCAAGGAGCGTGTGCTGCATCGCATCTCGCGCCTCTGGAACAAGATGTCGCACCGCGCGCAGATCATGCGCGCGTACCAGGACCGTCCGGAAGACAAGATGACGCTCCTGAACAAGCTGCTTGCGCGCAACTACCTGCCGCCGGACCAGCGCTGGCTGCTCAAGTGGCTCGGCCCGCTCCAGCGTGTCATCTACCTGCAGAAGCGGTGGAAGAAGATTGTCGCGCAGTACCAGGCCAAGCGCGCGTTCCTGTGGCTGCATGAGAGCGTCAAGCAGAAGCGCGCTGTCCTGCGCATGCAGGCGCACGTGCGCTGCTTGATCGCCAAGACGCGCTTCCAGCGTCTCAAGCGCGAGCGCCTTGCGCGCGAGCGCTGGCACGCGGCCATCTTGAAGGTCAAGGTCTTCCGCGTGTTTGCGCGCCGGCTGCGCGAGATCCACGTCTCGCGGCTGGAGAAGGAGAACCAGACGCTGCAGAACTCGCTGAACGAAGCTGCCGAGCGGATGCGCTTGGCTGAGGAGGAGGCGCGCTCGACGCGCTTGAAGCTCAAGCAGATCGAGGTGTCGTACGACACTGCTCGCATCGAGACCAAGCAGCAGGAGGAGCGCATTCGCCAGCTCGAGATCGAGCTGCAGCGTGTCAAGCGCCGCGGCTCGATCACGGTCAATGTGACGACCGAGTCGAGCAGCAACGGGTCTACTTCGAGCCGCCCGGCCGCGCGCGTCATCATGGCGGGCTCGCTGCTCGAGCGCGTGATCCGCTTCTTCACGTGCAGCGCGACGATTTCGCCGCCGCCGACGCCTGGCACGCAGCAGCAGCAGCAGGCGCACGCGATGGCCATGGCCGCGAACGCGAACCCGACGGCGTTCCCGCTGACGCCCAAGCAGCCGATGATCGTCAAGGCGTTCAGCGAGAAGGACTTGAAGCGTGGCCGCCTGCAGAGCGAGACGCTGATGGGCGAGGAGATGCCGGAGGACGAGGAGATCCGCACGCAGGACTCGGACCGCCTCTGGACCATCTCGCGCTTCATGTTCTGAGCGTCGCGTCCGCGCGCTCGGGTGAAGTATTTTATCTAAGCAGCGACGCGTCTGCCGTGCGCGACTTCCCGAGCGCCAAGGGGACCGACACACAGACTCGTCGCGCGCCGGATCGTTTTCCACCACTTCATCTTTTGCGTCCCCCGAGCGTCGCTGCCCCCTCAAGCTCGCGTGGCCGACGCGCAAGACCGCGATGCGTAGCGGCTAGCGCGGCCAGCCTCGCGAGGAGCCCACACTGCCACGGCACGATGAAGCGAAGAGCAGCTTCCAGTCGGGCGAGTGGGCAAGGAGAGCGGCGCGACGGGGGCGATTTTATTCTTTTTTGCCATGTCGACGCGAAGTGCGACGAGCGTCGGAGTGCAGCGCTGCGATGTATGTAGTCGAAGAGGGCCCAAGGGTGAGCGCGCTTCCGAGCCGACAAGTCGGCGGCGACGCTATATGTAGTCGCTGCCGTCCGCTTGGCGCCTCACCGGGTCGGAGAGGGAAGGATGGAAGCCATTGGAAGCTTCCGGGTCCATGCCGCAGCGCGACGCACTTCAACCGATTGCAGCCGCACTTTCACGTCTGCGTTTCTAACAAATAACAGTTTGAAAACCGTTCGTCCTCTCGTTATCGAACATATAACAGCAATTGCAGTCTTTTTATTGCTACGATTGCATCAGTTACGTGTGACAACAAATGCCCAACAATCGCCAAATCAGGACACATCAAGGCAAAATCTGCGGCAGCAAGCTTCCAGATGGATCTGCTGCTGCGGCTCGCGCTGGCGCTGGCGCTCGCGGGCGCCGCGTCGACTGCGTACGCGCTGGCGCAGCGCTCGCGCGCGGTGCTCGGCTCGGGCTCCAAGCGGCTGCAGGACCTGCGCGTGGTGCGCGTGCTCAAGGCGACGGACACGGAGATCGCGGTCCTGGGGAACTTTGCGAGCGACCCGAAGAAGAAGGCGGCCGTCGTGGTGGTGCAGGCGGCGGCCTTGGACCCGTCGGAGCTCGGGGTTTTGCTGCAGGGGCTCTCGCTGCACGAGATCCTCGTCAACGACGTGTACAGCACGTTCCGCGCGGACGTGTCGCGCGAGGCCAAGCCATACAAGGTGAACGTCGTCTACCCGGCGACGGACAAGCACGTGCGCAAGCACACGGACCAGCGCTTCCACATGGTCGTCGAGACGAAGGAAGCGTACCATCAGATCACCAAGACGTACATTGACAGCATCCCGCCCGAGAGCATCGACTGGGTCTACAACATCCTCGACCGGTGCGTCCGTCTCGGTCGCACCTGCGGGCTGGACAGGGTGTGGTGCCTGTGCTAATGGTTATTGTGTGTGTGTGGGGGGGGACTGACGGACGCAGCAAGACGGAGACGGAGCGTATCATCTACGAGGACCTCCATCGCAAGACGGGCTTCGTGCTGCTGCCGGACTTCAAGTGGTCAGACACGTCCAACGTACGTGGAAGCAGGTGTGGTTGGTATGTCTAGGGGATAAGGCTTCACGTGCGTGTGTTGTTGTATGCTGCATGCAGCTCGAGTCGCTGTACTGCCTCGCGATCGTGAACGACCGGTCTCTCCGGTCGATCCGCGACCTGAACGGCTCGCACCTCAAACTCCTGCGCAACATTCGGTGCGCGCGCTGTCGGTCGCTTAAGATGCGTGCGTGTCGCCAGTCAACTGACCGAGCTTCTGACTGCCTTGTCCGAAGGAATGCGAGCTTGGAGGCGCTCGAGGACAAGTTCGGGGCCGACGTGAGCTCGCTGCGCGTGTACTTCCACTACCAGCCGACGTACTATCACCTGCACGTGCACTTTTCGCACGTCAAGATGCTCCACGGTGCGTCCATTCTTACAGCTCGAAGTTGGTCCACTTCATCTACTAACCACAGCGCCGACGACGGACTCGCAGGCACGTCCACGGGCAAGGCCGTGCTGCTGGAGGACGTGATCTACAACCTGACGCTGAGCAGCGACTACTACAAGAACGCCACGCTGTCGTACGTCATTGGCGAGGTGCAGCACAAGCCGTTGTACGAGCTCTTCCGCGAGAAGCGCATCCTCTAGTCCGGGTTGAAGCGTATACTTGTGTGCGCCACACGACCGAGAGGGCGTGTAGCTGGATAACTGTCTTGTTCGTCAACAGGTTCGCGCTTCAAGTTGAAGGAATCCGCGCAACCTGTTTCACTCGCGTTGAGTATGTTGTCGCCCTGTCCCAGGAGTTTCTCCACCGCCGGAACGCCAATCCCAGTGTCCGGATACCGCCGGTGTGTACCCTTGCCCTCGCTTGCACTTGCTTGCCCATTCCGCCAAATTCCACGAAGAAGACGACGAAGAAGCCCAAGATGCCGCTGCTTGTCGACCTGCTCGGCCCTGTGCTCGTGTCGCGGCGCGGCGAGGTGTCGACGGCGGACGCGCTGGCGGGCAAGACGCGCGTGGGCCTGTACTTCTCCAGCAGCGCCTGCCACGCGTGCCAGGCGTTCACGCCGGCGCTCGCGACCGCGTACCGAAACATGGCGCTCGCGGCGTACGCGACGCTGCCCATGCGCCAGCAGCTGGAGGTCGTGCTCGTGTCCATGGACAGCTCGCGCGCCGCCTTCCGCGACGGGCTGCTGCAGGCGCCGTTCCTCGCGCTGCCCTTTGACCGACGCGAGGCGGCGCGCGCGCTGTGGCGGCGCTACGACGTGAAGCGCATCCCGGCGCTCATTTTCGTGGACGCGGACGGCCGCGAGGTCGCGCGCGACGGCCGGCGGTTCGTCGAGGAGCACTTCTCCGACCTGCGCGAGATATGGACGCGCCTCGCGCCGCCGCTCGCCTGCTCACCCTCGAGCGAACAAGTCGCCAAGAGCGGCGAGGAGGAGCCCGAGTGGCCGTGAAGTTGGCGCATGCGTGCAGTCTCTTGTATCTTGAACATACATAGCACGTTCTACCGACCACTCGTGCCGGCAGAGCCTTCACTTTCAAACTGGACGCGCGGTGAACAAACAGAGCAGCTGGAACGAGTATGAGCATGAGCATGAACGCGAGCGTGGCGTCTGGAGCGCTCTACGAGGTACGGCATCGCCTCAGACTCTTTACGACCAGCATGTGGAGGCGCTGACGGATGTGCGCGTCGCTAGGTTCTGCTGGACCTGACGCAGGAGCGCGGGCTCACGGACGAGCGGGTTGTGGAGGCCGCGCCGGTCGCGGGCGACAGCGACGACTCTGTCGGCGTCATCTACGGGCTCGTAGCGCCTGGCCGTCTGAACGAGGACCGCGTCGCGAGGAAGCGCAAGCGCAGGGGCAAGGCCGGCGGCGTCGCCGACCCGGGGCCGCTCGTGTCCTGCGCGTTCCTCGTGCTCCCGGCCGTCCACGCGCGCGCAGCAGCCACCCTCAGCGTCAAGCGGTGCGTTAGTCAAGCCGATCGAGACTCTGCAGGCCGCGATAGCCTCGCGCTGACGATGGAAGTGCTGCCTTGACAAGGCTGCTGGAGCTCGAGGCGAGCGCGCACGCGGCCGCCGCGCACCCGCCCCAGCGCGTCTACCTCTGCCTCACGGACGCCGGACACATCAGGTACCGCTCTTTCCTCCTGTCCGTCGACTCGGCTCGTCCTAAAGGCTAACACCGCGGCAACGCGACCGCCTTGCGCCTCGCCATGCGCCTCGCAGCTACTACCACCTCGCAGCCCATTCGCCGCCGCAGCTCACGGAAACATGATGTGAACCACACGAGATATCATGCCACCACATGAATACAGTGTGGGCCACACTACAAATCATCGCTTTTGACAGGGTTGAACCTCCCGCACTTCCGATCCAAACCATCCCGTCATCCATCACCGCTGCGGTCATTCCCATAGTTTGCGCCAGTCAAGAAAGGCCGCCGCTGCCGACGACCATGCTGCCGCCTGTCACAAGGACCGCCGCGCGCCGCGCGCTGCTGCCCACGGCGAGGAGCGCGACCCGCGGCGTGACGACCCTGAACGTCGGGCCGAGTGACGCGGCGCTCAAGCGCGAGGAGGAGCCGCGGCGGCTGCCGCTCGAGGGCGTGCGCGTGGTCGAGTGCGGCCACCTGATCGCCGGGCCGTTCGCCGGCACCATCCTGAGCTACTTCGGCGCGGACGTGGTCAAGGTGGAGCCGCCGACGGGCGACCAGGTGCGCGACTACCGCATGCTGGACGAGAGCAAGACGTCGCTCTGGTGGTACTCGCTCGGCCGCAACAAGCGCTCGGTCGCCATCGACATGAAGAAGCCCGAGGGCCGCGCGCTCGTGCGCGAGCTCGTGGACCAGAGCGACGTGTTCATCGAGAACTTCCGCCCCGGACGCATGGAGAAGTGGGGGCTCGGCCCCGATACGTTCGAGGACAGCAACCCCGCGCTCGTCTACACGCGCGTGTCCGGCTTCGGGCAGGACGGGCCGTACTCGTCCAGGTGAGCCGGTCCGCTCTGAGCAAGTAATGCCTGCCAGCGAGTACTTACGCGTATTACATCTGGTGTGCCTAACCAGGCCGGGGTTTGCGTCCGTGTGCGAGGCGATGGGCGGGTTCCGGTACGTCAACGGCTTCCAGGATCGCCAGCCGGCGCGGCCGAACCTGAGCGTGGGCGACACGGTCGCCGGCATCCACGCGGCGCTGGGGATCGTCGTCGCGCTGCTGGGTCGCGAGCGCGGCGTGAACGCGCTGGCGAATGGCCAGAAGCGCGGCCAGCAGGTCGACGTGGCCATCTACGAGTCCATGTATAACCTCATGGAGGCCGTCGTGCCCGAGTACGACTACTCTGGCGCCATCCGCGAGCGCTCGGGGTCGACCATCACGGGCATTGTGCCGTCCAACACGTACACGACCAAGGACGGCAAAGACATTGTTCTGGCGGCCAACACGGACTCGCTGTTCGCCAAGCTGATGACGGCGATTGGGCGGGAGGACATGGGCAGCGACCCGCGTCTGAGGACCAACGGCGACCGCGTCAAACACCAGGCTGAGATCGACGACGTGCTGGCAGCCTGGACCGCGACGCAGACCGCCGACGTGGTGTCCGCAACCATGGACCAGGCGAAGGTTCCAGTGGGGCTCGTCTACTCGGTCGAGGACATGATGCGGGACCCGCAGTACCTGCAGCGCGGCATGTTCGAAGAGGTCGAGATCCCCGCCGGCACGTCCGGAGAGACGCGTTCGCTGAAGATCCCGGCGATTCTGCCCAAGCTCAAGGAGACGCCGGGCCGCACGCTATGGGCCGGTCGCCGCATCGGCGAGGACACGCGCCAGGTGCTTCGCGACGTGCTGGGCCGTTCGGAGGCCGAGGTGGAGCAGTTGCTGAGCAGCCAGGTCGTGTTCGAACCGACGCGGTAAGGAGCCGACGGAGCGGGCCGGCGTCGGATGGATTCTCGGAACGCGGCGCTCGGTGGCTCTGCTCCTTTCCAATGTGCAGGCTTCAAATCGGCACTGAGCGAGCGCGGGCGGATTCTGGGCGGACGATCGGCTAGCCATAGAGCGGGCGGGGACGACGCGGCGAGTCCGGGATTGCTGCTCGCTCGCTGTTCGATTGTCGCCGCCCGACAGAAAGCGGATAGAGTTGTCGGGAGGAGAAACGAGGGGAAGAGCTTCACCCTTCAGCGCTGCATACGTGATTGCACTTCAAAGTCGTGACGAACGAGAGACAGACAAGCGCGCCATTACGCTGCCAACCACCACAGACGCTGTGTACGGCGCTGGCGACGACTCGCAGAAGAAGATGGAAAGGATCGCGCGCACATGTGATGAGTGGACGTTGCAAGACGCAACGTGCGTCGTCGCCGCGCCTGACCGACTGGCTGAGACCGAGACTGTGAGGCTGAGACTTGCTCCACGGCTGCGCAAACGGCCGCGCCTTCAATGAAAGCGGCGGCGGCGAGTCGACGACGGCAGTCATCACTCACAACGCCCGCCCAAATTTCCAGCGCCTTGTGATGTTTGGCTGCCAGCCAGCGGCTGGTTGAGACTCTCGTCGAGCTCTGGACGCGCTCCATGCATGCCTTGCCAGCCGTCCAGCAGAGACAGGCACGGCGATGGGGGCCTCGCCGACAGGTGGTGTTGAGTCAAGACTCTTTGACTCACGGAGGGTCACGACGAGTGCACTCACGTGCATGCTCGAGACTCGGTGGGCGACGTTCCGACGTGCGGTTATTTACACGCTCGCCCAACTGTTTAGAAGCGAAGGGATCGACTCGATCATCGAGCGCCAGCGCGTCCGACCGGCAGGGCGTCACTGTCGAGACAGTCGACACGAAGGAGCGAGCTGCATGCAATCAAAGCAGCCCGGATGTGTCCGTCGTCGTGCGTGGCGCTGCATGTTAGTGGGACGCATGCACATACAGTGGCACCGCCGAAGAGCGCCGGAGCGTTCCAGCTCCAGCTCGTGGGCGGCCGAGTTGCAGCCCACGCTTGCTTCGCTGCAATCCACCAGTACAGCCTGTTACTGGGACCCAAAGTGTCGCGATCGCGTTCGCGCCGATGGCTCGGACCACCTTTGATACCGCATCATGGTGTACACGCAGCCAGCAGCCAGCACACGAAGCAAATGCTCACAGCGAGAGCGAGAGCGCCAGCAACCAACTCGAGGAGGGAGGCCAGTACAGTCGGCCACGTGGACCCTTCACCACCATGTAGCGTCCCTACAGTTGAGAAGCCCGGCATAAACGCGTCAAACTGGTCATCATCGCGCGCGAGACAAGTCCGTCAGGCGTCGTCCGTCCTCTCTGCTGCTTCTGCTTGGGCTCCAAGTCGTCCCGCTCTGCTTCAGCGAAAATAGGACGCGCGGTGATGGCATGATGCTTGCGGGCGGCGGTGCCGTAGCGACCGACCACCAGACCATCAGGCTTCCTCTTGACTCTTCACAGTACACGTTAATCATCCGTCGCGCCTGATCTGAGATCAGTCACCCCCCTCGGCGCTCGTGTGTGCATGCTGGCGATCCAACGCTTGATGTCTTGATGCCGAGGGACTTGGAGACGCATGGAGAAGCCCTTGCTTGGTGTGCACAGATGCAGGTGGCGTGCGCGCCTGCTGGCGGGTGGTGAGCGCCGCGTTATGGCGCGCCAAAGGCACCGCGCAGTACTCTACCTAGTACCATTATTACCATCGGCTCTTGAACAAACCAAGAGAGAGAGAAAAAAAGGTTTAGACTTGATCTCAGAGGTGATGACTTGAGTCAACCGTGGTGGTTCAGCCTGAACTTCACGCCTCGCCGAATCACTGCATCTTGTTTTGAGTATACAGCTCTGAACTCTATAGCTCTCTATTCAGCGTGTTATGCGCGGGTTGCGCACAGACGGGGCTGACCGCAAGGCGGCCAAACATGGCCGGTCTCTGCGCCATACTGTTCCCTAGTCACCCGTTGTTCAGATGCGGCGCACAGCCGGGGCGGCGGTCTTTCCGACTGAGATGTGCAACACGAGCAGGTCGCCGCCGCTTGCGGTATGTATCCCCCTGTGCGTCCAACCTCCGCTGTAAAGTATCGTGACAATTATTGCAGGACACTCTGCTCCGATCCCGAGACCTTGACCGGCTCAAGTTGATTTGTCTCTCTCTTCTCCTTCTTCCTCCTCCTCCTCCTCTCTTCTTGTTTGTTCGGTCGCAGTCTCCGTCCGTCCCCCGTCCGGCCCGGCCGCCACGTCCCCATTGTCCGTGTCGAGGCCACCCAAGCGGTCGCCTCGGCCCATTCGGTATCCCCCACCACCGTATCTGATCCCCTCGTCCGCAACCACCTCACCTCGTCCGCAACCACCTCGCCTCGTCCGCAACCAACTCGCCTCGTCCGCAACCACCTCGTCCCCACCATGAACCCCGCGATGCACATCTCGCGGTCCGACATGGAGAAGTTCTCGGGCGCCAACGCCTTCGAGGCGCTGCCGCTGCCGCGCAACTTCTTCCCGCAGCTGCGGCTCTCGGCGCGCGACCGCGACACGTACGTGGCGCAGGCGCGCGAGCTGCTGGACGCGTCGCTGGCTCGGCTCGGCTCGTCCGCTTCTCGCGCCTCGCAGCTGCGCGAGTACAAGGAGCTGGGGAGCCAAAGCGGCTTCCGGCGGTTTGCGCAGCGCGTGGCGGGCGGAGACCAGCGCTTCCGCGTCGAGGGCACGTCCCGGTCGCCGCTGCAGAGCCTCATGGGCGCGCTGGTGGCCGACACGACCGCGCAGGCCAAGGCGCGGCGCGCCAGCCTCTACCGGGACCTGCTGGACGCGCAGACGCTCGCGGTGCTGCAGCCGCGCGCCGTGTCGCTCGAGGCCGCGGCCCAGGAGGAGTTCGTGGCGCTCCGGTGGCAGGCCGTGTCGCTCGGCGCCGGCGCCAGCGCGCAGCACTGGGACATGTGCGTGCTCGAGTACACGGGCGTGGCCACCGACACGGACGGCTTCCCGGTCGGCTTCCACCTGACCACGGCGGTCGAGCGCGCCGAGGTCGGGCTGCTCAAGCAGTCCTACGGGCTCTCACGGCTGCGCGGCACCGAGGCGCTGCTGCTCTTCCCATCCCGGACGTCCCCCGGCCACACGGACGTGGTGCTGGACGGCGTCTGGCGCGAGCCCGAGGCCGTCTCGCCCTGGGTCGTGCAGGGATTCCTGGCCGCCGCGTCCGCGGCGCTCGCCAAGCTCGCGCTCGTCGCGCAGGAGCAGGCGCTCGCGCGGCTGCCGCTGCGAGACAAGCGCGAGCTCGTGCCGCCCGGGGACCGCAAGACATGCAACGTCTGCCTCTCCAAGTTCGGGCTCATGAGCAAGAAGACCAATTGCCGCAGCTGCGGAGAGGTCGTGTGCCGCTCCTGCGTCGTCTCGCGCGCCGGAGGCTCCAGCTCCAGTGGCTCCAGTGGCTCCAGCTCCAGCTCCCAGCCCGCCAAGTTCTGCAAGCGCTGCCTTGCTGACGCCTACTCGCTGCGTGGGGGTCCGCAGTCGACCGAGGGTTCGTCCCTGTCCGGCCACTCGTTCGACCGAGACGACCGCCGGTCGAGCGCGTCCAGCGCCAGCGCCAGCCGCTACACCTCGCGCTCGGGATCAGGATCAGGCTCCGGCCCCGCGTCCGTGACCAACTCCACCGCCTTCAACGCCGCGTCCTCCATGCGCCGCTTTGGCTCCGAGACCAGCATGGCCAGCAGCCGCTCGGCCGGCCCGCTGGCGGCCGCAGGGTACGCCACGCCGCGCTTCCAGCGGATTGGTAGCAGCAGCCGACTCGCGGGCAGTGGGGACGCGGCCAAGGGCCTGGCAGACAGCGGCTACGGGCTCAGCCTGGCCAGCACGGCGAGCGTCAGCAGCTTCGACAGCTTCTCCGACTCGGTCACGGACCGCGGAGGCAGCGAGTTCCTGGACGTGGACGAGGACGGCGTGCTCGTCGTGAGCGCCAAGAGCGCGGCCAGAGCCATGGGCGGCCCGCCGTCCGGCTCCAGAGCCGTCGTCCCCAGCGTGCAGTCGGTGGAGGACTCGATCGCGCACCAGAGGTTCCTGCTCAATGAGATGATGAGCCAGGCCAGGACGTACCATCAACAGCAGCAGCAGCAGCAACAACAGCAGCAGACGCGCGTCTACCGACAGTTCCAGCAGTGAGCGCCAGCCTACTCGACGGCAAGTAGAGCGGGGACGGAGAGCAGCAGCAAGCGCCCGTGTGGGTAGAGTGGGTATGAGTGTGAGAGTGTGAGAGTGCGCGTGTACGTCCGTCCGTGTGTATTTATGACGTGAAGAGAGGGGGAGGCGAGCAGCCAGCACCACAGGAACAACGCCTTTGATAGTCCATGTCCACTCAGTCCGCTCGTCCGCTTGGCCAGGGACGACAGCGTTTCGACACGGGGATCCGGTCCCCAAGACTCCGTCCCCAAGACTCCGTCCCCAAGCCTCCGTCCCGAAGGCTTGGTCCGGTTCTCATTGATGGCTGAGAGCTGACAGGCCGCGTGAGCCACTTGACAGGGCGAAAATAGCCGCGCGATGGTCTCTCCGACGACGTCGTGGGGTTCTGGCCGCGGCCGACGGTGTGAGGACGAGGGGACGAGGGGACGGGGGGCGTCCCATGGATCCCTAGGATCCGTCCGACCCGCTTCAACCCGATGGCAGCGATCCGTCCATTTCGGAATCCGTCCGTCCGCACGCTGGCCATGGCGTACTGCGGGGCGATCGGCAGCGTCCACGTGCTCTCGCTGCTCAGCACCGACCTGTTCGACGAGGCGCAGGAGAACCCGTTCCTGCTCACGGCCGCGGCCGGGACCGGGGCCGCAAACGCCGAGCTCCCATTGGACGACGCCCCGCACTGCGGCCAGCTCCAGTACTCACCGGGCAGGACCGCGCAGTCCGTGGCCGGCTCGTCCCCACTGCGCTCCATCCTCAAGCGCCAGGCCAGCGTCGACTCGACCGCGTCCACGGCCGCGTCCGCCGCCGACTACGTGGACCAGCAGCCCCCTGAGGACGAGACTGCGGTCGAGAATCGCGTCGTACAGACCGACTCGGAGCTGCACAAGCTGCTCTACTCGCTCACGCGCTTCGGACTCGCCACCGACGCCGGCGCCGCCTCTGCTGCTGCTCCTCCCGCCCCGTCAGCGTCGACTGTCAGTCTCAGCAAGCACCGCGGTGTGTCGTTCGCGTCCCCCGCGCCTTGGCAGCAGCAGAAGCAGCAGGAACAACAGCAGCCGAGCGGCAGGAAGCGGAGGGGACTAGCCAAGCGCGTGGGGGACGCGGGATCGCGCGGGTCCGTCACGTACGCGACGGTCAAGAATCTGCTGCGCGGAGGCTGCGGGGCGTCGGGGGACGCGTCCCCCTCGCGGACGGCGCGGCGGACGGCGCCCGACTTCCGGCGCAAGAGCATGGGGACCGTCTCGTCGTGGCTCAAGCGGCGGGACAAGTTCGCGCGGCCGACCATCCTCACGGACGCCTACCACCGCGTGTACGTCCCCACTCTTGGTCCCCACTCGTCCCCACTCATCCCCACTCATCCGCACTCGTCCCCTCTGGCCTCATGACCGCGTGCGTCCTGTGTGTGGCTGCAGGAGCGACATGAAGCTCGGGACCAAGCCCATGGGCCCGGCCATCAAGCACCTGGCCTTCCCGGACCTGTGGGGGCCCGTTGAGGACCGCGAAGAGGCCGACCCGGGCATGCCGTCCCCCCGGGGCCAGCTGCGCCGCCAGTCGCTCGTGTCGCTCGAGACGCTCGACAAGATCGGCACGCGCGCCGCCTGCCCCGTGCACCTGCTGGTCGAGGCCGCGCCCGACTTCTCGCACGTCCGCGCGCGCGTCGACAGCTACAACCGCGTGCGCAGCCCCTCGCGCGGCCTGCGGCGGCCCTCGGCCTGGCTCCCGCCGTCCGCCGTCACCTCTGCGGACGGTGGGGATGAGGACGAGGACGGTGGGGACGAGGATGAGGACGAGCGGACCGGGGGCTTCAGGTTTGCGGACGGCGGCTTCTGACGACGAGCGGGGGACGAGCAGGCGAGTCGGACGCCGACGGTAGTGGACACAGGGCGTGTATTCACACCGTTAGCGTAATAAAAAGGATCAACAGAGGGCGTGGTCGGCCCGCGTCGCCCCCTTCCAGTCGGGGGGCCGGCCGGGCGACTCGGGATGAGGACGGGATGAGGACGGGATGAGGACGGGATGAGGACGGGACGGGACGGGACCGGACGTACGAGCCGCCGCATTCTGGGGGGGACCGTGAGAGCAAAGGGGACGGGACGGGATGGAGGGGGTCCGCAACCCCCCCCCTCCGTCTACGACCACTGGTCGTTGTCCCCAGCCGCCAACCCTCCTCGTCCCTGCTGCATCCGCGCGAGCCGTCCGCGGTAGCTGTTGCCGTACTTGCCCTCGCTGTGGGCCATGCACATGCCGTTGCGCTGGGCCCACTTGGTGCATCCGTCCGGGTGTCCGCAGCGCCGCCCGCCGCCGTGGGACCGGCAGAAGCCGTCCCCCTGCGAGCTCTTGACGCAGCCCTGGACGCGGCAGCGCACACCGCCGCCGTGCGCCTTGCACATGCCGCGCGACTGCGCCGCCTTCATGCAGCCGTCCACCGTGCAGCGCTTGCCGCCGCCGTGCGTGATGCACAGGCTGCCGCTCTGGCTCGCGCGCGTGCAGCCGTCCACGCTGCAGCGCCGGCCGCCGCCGTGCGCCTTGCACAGCCCGCGGGACCGCGAGAGGTTCGAGCAGCCCTCGGCCGTGCACATCTTGCGCCGCTTGCCCTTGGCGCCGCCCTGGCCCAGCGCGGACGACGCGACCGACGCCGTGTCCTGCTCGTCCTCGTCCCCGTCCCCGTCCTCGTCCGCATATGCGGATGAGTACGCGTATGGGGACGCGTATGCGGATGCGGATGCGGATGCAGACGTGCGGACGGCTGGTCCCCGCCGCGGGTCGAGCGCGTCGTACTTGGTCTCGACCCCGCGCAGCTGGCGAGGGGTCGGGACGGGCGGGAGCTTGGCCGCCGCCGCTATCCCGGGCGCGGACGCGTAGGGGGCGGCCCGCGGGTCGTTGATGTCCTGCGAGATGAGGTCCCGGCAGAGGGACGCGATGTCCTCGAGCAGCGGCCGGCGAGAGGCCGAGAGCACGTAGTCCTGGCTCTTCGGGTGCTGCTTCTGGTCGTGCACGTCCGGCGGCGGCGTCGGTAGCAGCGCGTCCTGCAGCCGCGCGAGGTCCTCGGCCTTGTCCAGCGGCGTCGGCGTGTCCTGGTTGAAGTCGAACGGGGACGGCAGCAGCGTCACGTCCGGCGTCGGCGTCCGCAGCTGGCTCATCCACTCGCCCATGACAGACGAGAAGGACGACGTCCCGGTCGGGGGCGCGCCGGTCGAGTTCGGGGTCAGCGATCCAGGGACTGGGGACGCGCCCGGACCCGGGACGGGACCCGGGACCGGGACCGGGGCCCGGGATGGGGACGGCGCGGACGAGGGCCGCGCGAGCGGCGGCAGGTCCACGACCGGGCTGCGGCCCACGTCCCCAGGCGTCATGGGCGTGAGCATGCCTGGGGACGGCAGCGACGAGAGCGCGGGGGAGCGGAAGGCCGTGAGGGACGGCGGGGGCGGGGCCGCGGCCGTCGCGTCCGGGCTCGGGAACGCGGCCGCGCGCGCCGCCGCGTCGTACACGAGCGGCTGCGGCTTGGGCGGCTTGGGCTTGGCCTTGGGCACGTGCGTGATGAGCGCCGGCTGTGCGGGCTGCGGCGGCGCGGCGCTCGCGGGCGCCAGGCGCTCGTACGACACGTGCGCGGGCGTCAGCCGCTCGTACGCGACCGGGGCCGGCGCGTAGAAGCCCGGGGCCCCTGCGGCCGCCCCTGGGGCCGCAGATCCAGCCGGACCCGCGCGCTGGTGGGGCAGCGCGCTGCTGCGGTGGCTCGGGGCCGGCGCCGGCGCCTCCTTGTGCCTCTTGCGGCCGAGCGACAGCAGCTCGAACGGCCGCTGGAGCTTCTCCCCGAGCGGCATGGCGGTCGGGAGGGCGGGACGGACGGGAGGGACGGACGGGAGGGACGGACGGGACGGGAGGGCGGGCGCTGTAATACCCTGGACGACACCAAGTGGACCGGATGAGTGCGGCCGCGGCCTCGAAATGCAGAGTTGTTTATGTAGGGACCCGACCGCCCTCTCGCTTTCTGTGGCGCCCTCCCCTTTGTTTGGGGTACGCCGTCCAGGAAGGAAAGTGTGTAACCCGCTTGCAAGGGATGAAGCAGAAAGAAGGAGATATACAAATGGCAAGAGGAAAAGAAGAGTGCGGGGTACGCGGGGGTACGATAGAGATGGGACGTCGAGTCTTGTCGCAAGCGGGTAGGGCTGCGTTGAGAAGGAGCCGCGGAAACACTTGGGATTTGTAAGGTCGGGAATCTCCCCGAACCCCGCTTGCTCGCTCTCATTTTAATCTCCATTTTGCCCGGCTCTACTGTTGATCGCGTGCGCAAAGATGACCAAAAGTAAGCTGCTCATGATCAAAACCGGGTGCTCTCAGATTCCTCATCTTCACATACTCTACTGAAATCACGCCGCCTTTTGATAATATTGGCAAATGTGGAGCGATTTGCACTGGATTTTCTTGAAACACGACAATCCATCTTGACAAATTAATCGAAGCTCGCTCGTCCACCGTGCTGCTTTTTCACCGGAAAACGCTCGCTTTTCACCGGAATACGCTCGGGTTTCCCAAGCGGTCGGCCCCGCCGCCCTCTTTCGGCTGCCAAGTCGACGAATTCCGTCATCCAGAGGGCTAGATTGACGTCCATAGCGATGAATGCTTCCAAAACTTTGAAAAGGGCGAGTAGTGGATCATCTGTTCGAAACGTCAAGAAGCCTTTCGTCCGAGCCAAAAGCAGCACCCTGCGGTGTGTCGCAGTCGAGCCACAATCCGCTGCCGTTAGACACTTGACTTGCTTGTGTGGGGCCAAGCAGAGCGTGCCACGCCTTGAGGCTCGTGGGGTCGGACGCGACACGAACGAGGCGGCACGCGCTGCCTGGGATGGGCCGCACGCGATCTCCGATTATGTATCGAGCATCGAGGCGATAACGCCACCCGCTCCGCTGGACTCACGATGTGGAGCTGGCTCCCACTCCTGAACGGAGCATTCCCGAATCGGATCGGGCGAGTGCCGCACCTGCCAGAACGAGGTGACGCGTCTAGGCGGTTGTGAATTGCGTAGAAAGCGAAGGGCACGGCTGTCGTCGCGAGCTGTCAGTCGGCGCTGCGTCATGTTGAAGAGACAGCTAACCCGGACCTGCAGCGCCTCATCTTCAATGGTATTCGTAGATTTGTAAATATCGAAGTTGTCACATATCTCGTATTGTATTTAACAACAGACCTATATAATAATATTTGCACTTGGTTGATATGCAAGGTTGTGTAATCACCCAACCCATACCAACCACTGCTTGGTCCGCCCGGCCTTCAGGTTGGATACACCGGCGGCAGTCTCACCGCTCTAGTACCGAAATGCAACATCCAACTGACTGGCAGAGCCCACGCGCTCTCTCAAGCGCCGCACCCGTGTCTCCAAGCCGCAGACGCTCAAGGCTCGCTGGCGTATCCACCCGCCCCATCCGGTCCACTGCCATTCCTCGTGTCCGCCGGTGCGCCACGGCGTCAGATCGGCAGCGACCATGCTGATGCTGTAGCTCCAGAGCGAGCTCCGAAACCGGTCGATGCGTCTCGCGCTCTCCGATAGACAGCCAACCAGCCAGTCAACGGTGTCTACGAGCGCGCGGCTTGCAGTCGTCGATATGTCTCTACAGTCTACTCATTGCCGCCATTTCAAGTTCGCTTGGACCATTTTACTACATATTCCACGCCGCCACGCCGTCGTCAGCCCCCCCATGAAGCCCACTAGAGCGCTCCGTCTCGCCCAGAGAGGGGAGAGGGCCTCCGAGTCTGTCCGTCCGCGTCGGCGGCGGCAAAGAGGATCCTATGGATAAATACTAGAACTGCGCCTCGAGCTCCGTGCCGTCGTCCTCGCGGCCCGTGAGGCGCAGGTGCGTCGAGCACATGCCGTTGCGCCGGCACGAGCGGCTGCAGCCGGCCACGCTGCAGCGCTTGCCGCCGCCGTGGTGCGCGCAGAAGCCGCCGCCGCGGTCGTTGCGCGTGCAGCCGTCGACCTCGCAGTAGCGCGAGCCGCCGTGCAGCGCGCAGAAGTCTCCTCGCTGTGTGCCCTTGCCGCAGCCGTCGGCCGCGCAGCGCTTGCCGCCGCCGTGCGCGCGGCAGAAGCCGCCGCCCTGCGAGCTCTTGCCGCAGCCGGCGAACTGGCAGCGCGGGCCGCCGCCGTGCGCCTTGCACAGCGAGTTGGTCTGCGCGGCCTTGTCGCAGCCCGGGAAGCGGCAGCGCTTGCCGCCGCCGTGCTTGATGCACAGGTTGCCGCCCTGCGAGCTCTTCTCGCACCCGTCCACGATGCAGCGCCGCCCGCCGCCGTGCGCGATGCACAGGTCCTGGGACCGCGCGCGCTTGCCGCACCCGGGCACCGAGCACAGCCGCCGGATGCGCTTGGGCTTGCCGCCGCGCCGCTCCGCCGACTGCTGCCGCGCCGTCCGCATCGCGTCCGGGATGAACACGCCGGCCGCGAACACGCGCGCGCCGGACGGAGAGGACCCCACCGCCGAGTGGCCCGAGGACGACGTCGTCGACGAGCTGGAGGACGCGGGGCCGCCGTACGCGTGCCGCTTGGCCGAGTACTCGGCCTCCGCGTCGTGGCTTGCCTGGTTGTCTCCGAGCGCGTCCAGCGACGCCACGAACTTGCTCTCGGGCGTCTTCGCGGGGTACAGAGGCGTCGGCTCCAGCTGCTGGTTGCTGCCGCTGCTGCTGCTGCTCATACTCTGCGCGAACGGCGAGAACGCACTCGGTATCGACACGCCCATTGCTGCTGGGAACGCCTGGGTCGCCGGCGCTCCGTACACGCCGGTGGCCGCTGCAGAGAGCGGGTAGTCGCTCACTGGCGCGTCCGGGAACGAGAGCGCGAACGCGTCGGGCGCCATGACGGCCGCCGAAGCCGAAGCCGACGCTGCCGCCACCGACTGCTGCGGCCGCTGGCTCGTCGGTAAAGATACGCTCTCGCCCGGGAAGCCCATCCCGAGCATCTGGAGCATGGCGACGTCCGAGAGCACCGAGTGGAGCCCCATGGCGGCGGCCGCGCTCGGGTCCTGCGCCATGCTGAGCGCGCTGTCGGGGCCGAACAAGCCCGCGGCGTCCCACGGCATGGGCGCCGACCGCTGCTGCTGCTGTTCGTTCAGGTTCCAGTTGGTCGCGAGCATCCCCATCATCTCGCGGTCGAGCTCGTACGGCTGCACCGCGAAGCCGCTGACGCTGTCGTCCTTGTCGTCGCCCGCGCGCATGCCGAGCTGGATCAGCTCGAGGTCCACTGCGGACGGAGACGAGGTCGTCGAGGACGACGCCGTGCCGGTCGCGCAGCCGCTGGAGGAGGAGGAGGAGGAGGAGGAACACGCCGTCGCTCTCGGGGACGGCTCGCCGAGGCTGCGGTTGCTGCTGCTAGAGACCGAGTCGTACCTTGGCAGAGGATCGGATTGTTGGGCGAATGGACCTGCGCGGCCCAAGGCGTCGCCACCGCCGCCGCCATGTCGCAGTGGCTCTTCCTGGCAGTAAATAAGCGCGTCGTCCGGCAGCAACAGCATGTCCTCGTCGGGTCTATGTGGCCCGCACGTCTGCATCATTCGGAGCGAGCTTGCTGCTTGCTGGCTGGCTGCTTGCTGGCTGGAGAAGAGGAGAGAGGAGAGAGAGAGACTTCTTGTTTCTGGCGCTCGAGCCGCCGATCGTGTGCGGCTCGAAAGGCTCGCAATGGAGGACGGACGGACGGACGGACGGACGGATCGGTTAAGCCCTACGCCCTACGGTAGTTTTCTCAAACTGGGCCGGCCGACCCGAGCGTGTCGGTGGGAATGGATCGCGTCCGTCGTGGGAGGGTCGTCGGTCGGCTGCAGGCGAAAGAAATGCGTGTCAACACACCACACGCGCACGGACTTTTAGACGCTCCGAGAGGCGGCGAATTCGATTCTCCTCCTTCCCGTCACTTGACGCGCGTATGCTCCAGGGCGGCCGGCCAGGTATGTATTAGGGGGGCGGGCGGCGCTTGTTTTTGGGACCGGGTCGGGTCCCGAGTGTCTCCAATGACAACCACTGTCGGGCCCCCGTCCGAAAATGACAGAGGTTGATAGTTATCGCCCGTCTCGCCTCGGAATTCGGTCGTGATCGCGATCGCGTGACGCTGTCTCGACGAGCGGGAGAGATACTAGCATGTCCAGTGTCGCGTCTTGTTGAAACACGTTGCGTTTATCGCTCGTTTGGATCCCAGAGCCGCGTCCACACACACCCCGGCCTCGACATACATCCAGTCTGACTGGCAGTCTATAAGTACCATCGTCTGTCGCCGAGCAAAGTTGAAGTCTGACATTTGGCGTAACAGAAAACAGCAAATCGCACAAGCTTCACACGAACTATCATATCTCGCAGGTAAACACACCGCCACGCAGCATTGGTTGTGAGAAAAATACCGAACAGTCCGCGTCAAAAAAATTCACAAGCTCAACTGCATGCACTTCAGTAAAGCAGCGTTGAAGCTCGCGGAATACACTGAATAATGCTCTCCTGACGGGTCGGAAGTTCTACGGGCCAGTTGCGTGGGGCGGACACGAACTGCGGTGCTGACAGGAGGCACGAGCATCTAGGTGTTAGACGTTAAACCGCTGCGCTTGTCTGCGCGCTGGGAGCGTGCAGTGGCAAAAAGATACGCGCGCGTTGTTAAAAATGAAAAGCATCCGCTTTGTGGTCGGTCGCGCTCATTGGGGATTGTCCTGTGCAATAATCTATGCATCGATCACAGCCATCCGGTCGGTCGGTACAGCAATTCACGTCGACCGCCCATAAGTTACAATTCAGATATCCGTTCTCAAAGGTCGTCGGCGTTGTGGTCGCATAAAAACGCGGCTGCGGGAGAACAAGCAAGACAATTGCTCGTCCCCACATCCACCGATAGGAATGAGCTTCCTCCGGCGTTCACCGACGCAGGCGGCTCGAGGGCACAACAGTAAACAGTAGTAGTATGCTGTTGCGTCACGCTGTTAGAGACGGGTGGTCCTCAAGAGTCCGGGCGGTTCTAGCGAGGGTCCGTGCCGTCATCATGGGGTCCGGAGGGCCGGAGGGGGCCTGGACGTGGTTGGGCTCGGGCTCGGATCAATGGTCGGTCGCACGGGCGGTTTAACGCGCCACACGGACGCGAATATAGACACGAGCGATCTAGGGGAGCGCGTGTCTGCGCCGCCGTCAGCTCATGGCGACGGATTGACGGCCATAGACAAGCCGGCGACAATGCGCCGGTGATGTAGGCGTCCGCGTTCTGTCGAGCAAAGCATTGAGGCAGTCTCGGAAGACCCGCGGTGGCAAGGGATGGAGCACGGCAGGGGGTTGGAGTGCACCGTAAAAGCAGCAGCAGCGAGTCGCAGTCTGCAGAGCGTGAACCGGTCAAGCCGTCGGCAACGTCTGGGCGTATCGCCGCCGTATCGGAGCGCTGACGGGGGTCTCCAAGAGCGGAGACGATGGACAGGAGCCTCGCTATGAGCGGAGTTGGTCACGTCACAGCCCGAGGTGAGGTGTTGGCATTTCACCGTCGTGCAATTACAGGCGTTCTGTTACAGGAAGCTGCGGGAAGCTGGCACCGGTACACACGCGACGGCAGCGGCGTGACTTCCATCGCCCTCCCCCCGTCTCGACCGCGCTCTCCAGCCCTCTATAGCGCCGCGAGTCGTCGCCTCGGCGCCTCGGTTCCAACTCGGAGTCGCGTTGGCGTAGGGACGGGGGTGGTGTACTTCAACTGTGTTGTTCTGTGCCGCTTGTGTCTCGCTTTTCGGTGGACAGGACAGGGTGACCAACTGAACGAGACGCTTCGACTGCCCACGTCGGCGCGAATGCGACTAGTGGAGGCCGAACAACACCTTCGAGCCGAGTTTTCATCATGGGGGACGAGATGTGGATGGCTACGGAACCCTTACAGAGAGAGAGAGCGCCGCAAGTCTGTTCACCCACATGGTCTCGCTAGAGTCTCCGCTGGATCCTTCGAGTCCTGCTTGTGCCGAGCGTCGTCTGGAGGAGCGTGCACCAATGCGGGACGCTCGGTCAATTCCATGCCGCCAAAATGCGCCAGGGCCAAGTCGTCGCTCCTGCTCGGCCCTTGCACCGACTACCGTCTTGATTATTGAGGTTTGGCTTGCCACGACTGTTGAGAACAACAGGTTCATGTATCCAACGGATGGTGAGGTTCACTGAGCACCAAGAGAGTCCAAAACGCCGCGCCAAACCCGCAAGTCTCCACGGTAGGCAAGAAGCGATCCATTGGACTCGCAATACGCGTCCAGGCACGAACTCTTCTCCTTCTCTCCCTTCTCTCTCTCTCTCTCGGACACTAACATGGAGGTATACAATCCTGCCGCCGCACCGACGTCACCACGAGGCCGATCGGCTTGAGTATGCCGACCTGTTGGTTGCGTCAGCGCGTCGCTCGTATCAGTCGCTGCCCGTCCGGGCTGAGCATCTACGAGAACACTACAGTACCCACGGCCTCTTCCGTTCGTTGCCAACACACTCACACACTCACACACTCACACACATACACAAGTGACGATCAGAGCGGGTGTACCTTGTAGTCTCGTCCGTTGTCCCACGCGTTCGCGCCCTCGTCCGCGTCCGTGCTCCACGTGAACGAGTTGGCGCCGTCTAATAGTCCAGGCACATGAACGCATCGTCAGTCGCCAATCAGGTCAGATCTCAACCATAAGCACACTTACACTTGACGCCCTTGGCGGGCGGGCAGCCGCCGTGAAGGCTGGCTGGGTCGAGCGCATTGTCGGGCGTCTGCGAGTAGAACATGGAGGCCGTGAGCTTGGTGGGCGGCACGGCGAGTCCATCGGAGCACTCGCTCATGCCCTCGCGCTCGATCCCAGTCACCACGCGCTCCCTCGAGTACGGGAACACGGTCTCGCCGCCCTCAGGACAGTCGTTCAGGTACAGGAACACGGTCGCGAACCGGTTCGGCTCAAAGTGGCGCGCGGCTGCAGGCTTGTCGTACGCGAAGTCGGCCTCGTCGCCCCCCAACGCACGCACACGCTGGCGCCACGCGCGAACCACGAGGTCGAACACGCGCTTCTCGTCCCGCAGCGCCTCCAGCAGCACGTCCGAGTCCTCGCGGTTGGTCTGGAGCCACTGAAGCCACTCGGCCCCGAGCGTGGCCGTCAGCTCCTGCTCGCCCAGCTCCTCCAGCAGCAGCGTCACCAGCTCGCTCTGGTAGCTCACGTGGTACGTCGGGTACAGCTTTCCCGTGGGCTGCATCTCCTCCGGCACGCGCTTGCCGGCGTCCATGAGGTCCTGGATCCGCTCCTTGGCCCACCGCAGCCAGCGGAAGTAGTGCGTGGCGCCGCTGACCGCGCGCGGAGGAATGCTGTACTTGAGCGCGGGCAGATCGCCCGCCCGGGCCTCCCAGGACTTGATCATGTGCGCCAGCATGTACCCGCGGTCCCTCAGCAGCGGCCCGAGGATATCCGTGGCCTTGAGCGCCAGGTTCTCGGCGATCCAGTTCCCCCACGCGACGTCCGCGTGCTCGAAGAACAAGTCGCTGGCGCGCGCGTCCTCCATGAAGGCGGTCAGCAGCGCCTGCTGGAAGTCGGTCTTGTCCTCTGCGACCGGGAACATGCTGCCTCCGCGCCGGAACTCGTCGGGAAGCCGCGGCGCCGTCTCCTCGTCCGCGGCCAGCGCGTCCAGCGCCGCGGCCGCCCAGTTGGCCCAGGCCTCGTACTCGTCGGCCGCGAGCTGCTGCGTCGGCAGGAACGTCTTGGAGGTGAAGTAGTCCTCGTGCTGCCGGAAGAACTGGCCGGTCTCGTACCGCACGAGCTGCATGCGCTCCGTGTGCGCGGGCGAGGGCAGCCGCAGCAGCCGCGAGGTGCGCGCGCGCAGATCCCGCGTGAAGTCGCTGTCGTCCAGGAAAGCCGTGAAGCTCGTGCGGTCCGAGTGGAAACCGCCGACCGCGTCCGGGCTGTCCACGGGCGAGCGCGAGAGCCGCGAGAGACCCTCGGCGATGATGGCGTCCGCCTCGGCCTGCGAGAAGAAGCCCTCGACCGTGAACACCTTGGGGTGCAGCGACCGCGTCGTCACGGTGAGCGCGCCGTCGATGGTGCGCGTGTACCCGACGCGCACGCCCGGCCAGACCCAGAGCTGCCAGTCCAGCAGCACGTGCGCGACCCGCAGCGCGCGCAGCTGGCCGGACGACGTCACGGGCTCGCCGTCCTGCGACAGAAGGCGCAGACCGTTGGCCGCCGACTGCGCGTCCGCGCCCAGCGCCTGCGCGGCCAGGCGCGCGAGCGGGAACAGACACGTGTCGTCCGCTTCTCGGTCGTCCGCTTCTCCACGGTCGTCCGCTTTGGGACGAGGGTAGCGCACGAACACGCCGTCGTCCTGGCCGTTGAGCAGCAGGAACACGCGGTCGTCATCGTCGGCGCTGTCGCTGGCGGTCCGCAGCGCGTCAAGCGCGGCCTCAATGTGCGTGAGCTCGCCCTCGACCTGCGGCCGCGGACAGGACGCGCCGTCCGCCGGCTCGGCGAGCAGCCGGCGCGTCCCCACGCGCACCAGCTCGCTCGCGTACTTGTCCGGAAGGCCCTCGCGCTGCTGCAGCTTGGCCGAGGCCGTGGCCGCGTCCATCAGCTGCAGGGCGGGACTCGCCGTCGTGTTGACCGCCGCCTGTATCGCCAGCGCTTCATGGGGCTGCGGAGCGTCCAGGCGCGAGAGCAGGACGCCCGCGAGCGCCACAAGCCCGGGAAGCAGCAGGAAGAGCGCGCGGGGGGACGAGCGGCGCGCGGGCGGCGCGTCCTCGGCCGCCGCCGCGCCAGAGGCGGAGCGCGGTGTCATGACGAGGACAATGATTGCCAAGCGCACGTGCGACTTGCGCCGTGAGGATCTTTTGTGAAATTTGGCGGATTTTTTATAAAGAAACGTAAGATGACTAGGGTTTTCTATAATGATAAATATGCTGTGATTTTAGTTTATGGCGTTTTAGCCCTAGCCCGGATGGTGCGAGCATCCAGCCAGTTTGTACCCATCCTCGGTTACATCAGCGCTTGACTATGGCCGACGTACTGTACGCTCGCAATGAGTTTTTTGGTATCCTGAGCGATCTGAAGCAATGCCGCCGTTGAAAGTCCTGTGCTTCACAAACCAATTGTGTCGCCCAAGACGTGGCAAAGCGAGCGGTGGCGAGCGATGGCGAGCGATGGCGAGCGATGCAAGTACCGTGCTGGTCTTGCGCGCCAATCGGTCCTTGAAGTTAGCAAAACAAGGAAATGGGAGCGTACGCAAAAATGAGACAAACACTCGCGTTTAGCTGCGGTTGACTGCTTTTGAGAAAGCTTGGCTACCGTATGGTGCCGGCACGACGACGTGGGCGGCCGTGATTAGTGTGACGCGTCAACGACGGCGGCCACGCTCTTTCTTACACACGGCCGCGTCACCTGGTTCGCTTCGCGGCCGCCAGTCGTCCTAGCTGAGCCGTTCATTTCGGACCGCGCGCCTGGTTTTACGCTCTTTTTCGGACGAAACGGCCCTGTCTCATGTTCAACCGGGCGGCAGACGCACTTTATCCACGAGGAACACGCGCGGAAATCACTTGCGCTCACTATGCCTCCCACCCGAATCTTCGTCCACGGAATCTGGTGCCCCCAAACACACAAGGGCCGGTCATTCCTTGATTTCAAGCGTCCGTGCCAAGCGTCCCAAGCAATCTATAACCCCGTCAAGATGCTCGCTGTGACCTCGACCATCGCCAAGCGCGCCGCCGCGACGCTCGCCCGGCCCTCAGTTGCCGCCGCCGCCGCTGTCGCGGGCCGCGCGCTCCTGACGACGTACTCTGGCGGGCAGCCAATCGAGGGTCAGGGCGGGTACTACGGGTCGATCAAGTCGCGGTCGGAGGCCGGCACATTCTACCCCGGCGCGCGCGCCGAGCCGCAGGATGTGACGCAGCTGTCGGGCCTCATGCACTCGTGGGACGCCAAGAAGGCGGCGCTGGCGTCGCTCGAGGAGCAGGAGCAGGCGCTGCGCGTTATCGCGAGCGACAAGCGGACGGTCGAGCTGCTCAAGCGGCTCGTGGTGCGCGGCGCGCCGGCCTGGGGGCTCTCGGCCGCGCAGCGCGAGTTCGTGACCAAGGCCTCGCGCGCGTCGACGGCCTAGAGGCGCGGGGCCGACCGCCTGCGAGGCAGCGAAAGTGCTTTGCTGCCTCGCGACAGGCGCCAAGGACGCCCGGACGGCTTGGCGCGTTGCGTTCTTCATGACGGAGTCTTCTTTCTTCAAAGCATCAATCGATCAAAACCATCGTCTCCCCCCACCGCTTCGTTTGCATGTTGGCCTCCGTAGGTTGCAGCGTTGGCGCCGATGGGGCCGCGCACGTCCAGTAAGTAGCGCGCGCTGAATCTTCAGGCGGCAAAGCAGCGCGGAGATCTGCCAAAAGTTCAAAATGGGACGTGGCTATGCGTTGCTGAAGCGCCGCGTCACATGCAGAGACTGATCGCATGACACGTATCCATGCACACACACGTACACACACTTACGTCTACGCGCTGACGCGTCGTCGTCGCCGTCCGGGACTGGCGTGAGCGCCTAGAACTGCAGCTGCGTGACCGACTTGACGCGCTTGCGGTTGTAGATGGGGTCCGCGCTGTCGGCGTCGGCCGGGCTGGCGTCGGCCGGGCTGGCGTCGGCCGGGCTGGCGTCAGCCGCCGCGGGCGGGGACTGCGTCGTGTCCGCGGACGTCGACGAAGTGCTGGACGCGCGCGTGGCCGGCCCGGCGCCAGCAGGCGACACGGACGACGTCGACGTCGGCGTTGACCTCGCGGCCGACGCCGACTGATGAGAGTGCGCGTACGCGTGCGGTTGCCGCGGCGGGTGCAGCAGGTCCGAGAACGCTGTCGCGGCCGCAGGCTTCTCGCTCGGCTTGGCGGCCGACAGGTCCACGAGGTACATGCGCAGCGTCTCCAATTGAACCTCCGGCACCTTGGGCGACTTTGGTGAGACCGGAGACGATGTAACTGGATCGGCGACCGGCGGCGTCTTCGCGCCATTTCCTTGGCTGCCGTCGCTGTCGTCCGCCGCTTCCTCCTCCTGCTCGTCCTCGAACGACTTCTCCACGAACCACTCCGTCTTGAGCTCAATGTCCGAGCGCACACTCGCGAGCGCGCCGAGCTGCGCCACGAGCCGCGCGCGGATCTCCGGGTGGAGCCCGCTCTTCACGATCACCTTGTGGTTGATGTGCGTGGCGTGCGTGCCCGCGACGATGTCGCCGAGCCACTCGACGATGCGGCGGAACTGCACGACGTCGTCGTTGCAAATGTGGCGCCGGAAGAGCTCGAACAGCTCCGGGAACTCGCCCAGCGACCGGTGCCGCTGCGCTGCCATCTGCTCAATGCGGCGGCACATGTCGTTGCTCACCTCGATGCCATGCAGACCGGCGCCGTAGCACGTATCGCACAGCTCGAAGTTCTCGCACGTGTTGCACTTCCACCGACCGCCGACGATCGGGCTCTTACCGCACCCGTCGCACAACGTGTCTTCATGCACGTAGTTGCGCTGCGAGCGGCCAGTCAGCAAGTTCTTGACGTCCCCGAACATGGCACCGACGCCCGTCTTGGAGCGCATGCGACCGAAGAGGCCGCCGCTCAACGGAGCAGCCGCAGCGGCTGTGCTCTCGGCGCTGGCAGGCCCAGCGCCGGACGATCCCCCAGACCCTGATCCTGTAGACGCAACGTCCAAGACCGCCTTGGACTCGGACACACTAGCGCTCAGGTCGACTGGTTCGGACGAAAAGCGGTCTTTGCCGGGGACGAGCACACGAGGACCGTGCAGCACCGACGGGCCAGCGACGTCGCCCTTCGGCCCGAAGAACAAGTGGTCTTTCGCCCACAGCTTGTCGATCGTTGACGGATCCACCGCGGCGTCGGCGTCCGAACTCTTCGCCTCGCCAGTCACATGCTCGTCGACGTCATACGTCGGCGTGGCTTCCACGTGAACCGTATCCTTGTTCTTGGGCACGAGCGTGATCTTCAAGTCCGACACTCGGACGAAGCGCGTGCGCACATACGACTGCACCTCGAGGTCATGGCGGTTCTTGAGTAGCGGCACGATCAAGCGCCGCATATTGCGGTTGATCTCCTCCTTTACGCCTTCGATCGAGATCTCCGGGTGGAAGTTGGAGCGGATGTCTCGTCCCTCCAGCACAAACACGAGCCACTTGGACAGCTTCTCGCGGCCCTTTTCCGGCATGCTGGCGATCAGTCGTTTGACAACGGGCGATTCCATGTCGATCGGGACAACGGGGAACACTTCGTCGTCCAATGTCCAGCTGTTCGAAGACGGTTTTGAGCTGGGATTACGGGAGCGCTGTTGCTGAGAATCAGTCGTGTTCGGCGCTGGGGTCGCGATAGCGCCGCCACCGCCGCGCACCGACTTGAGCATCGTTGCCTTGCTCTGCAGCGAGTCCAACTGGGCTGCCTTGTCCTCCTTCTCCGAGATCTCCATGAACCCGCGAACGTGCGCATCATACTCGCGCAGCCTCTCCTGGAGCGTGTCGATCTCGCGGTCGTAAAAGTTGCGGCAGTTGACGAGCTGCTCCGACAGCTCATGGATGCGCGTCGTGCAGAGATCCACTTCGTGGGACTTGGACTGCACCTGCTGGCGCAGGAGCTCGATCTCCCACTGCGCGGCACTGCCCGCGCGCGGTCTTTCCACCACAGGAGTCGAGCTGATCTCACCCGGGAACGCCACTTCATTCGCATTGTCGCCACTTTCCGAGGTAGTGGGCAGCAGGCTCGTAGCGTACGACCCCTTCTTGCGCTCGCGTTGCTCCAACAGGCTACTCAGCTCTGCAATTTGCTTGGCCTTGGCTTCCAGCTCGTTCTCGACGAACGCGAGCTTCTTCGCTACGTCCTCGCTCCTGCTCGCAGTGGCCGTCAGCTCGAGAGACTTTTGCTGCAGACCCTTGTTTTCCGTCTCCAGCTCTGCGCAGCGCTCTTCAAGGCTGGTCATCTCGGCGGCCTTCGACGTTAGCTCATCCTCGAGCTGCTCGATCTTGGCAATGAACTCCTGGACGCGCGCTTGGTCGGCCTCTGGCTCTGGCTTGGCACCTTCGCCGCGCACTACAAGCAGCTGCGCCTCGAGCGCGGCAATGCGCTTGTCCTTGCTCGCGACCAGCACCTTGTACTCTGCGACCGTGCGCTCCTCATTGACGGTCGGCTTGTTCTTCATGTGCTTGGCGCGCGCGCCGAAGCGCAGCGTGGACAGCGTCTCCTCGGCGTTGTAGCTGCTGGAGCTCGCACAAACGAGCAGCGTGGTCTCCGAGTTGCCGCCGAGCGAGTCCTGCAGCAAGCGCGTGAGCTTCGAGTCGCGGTAGGGCACGTGCGCGCCGGGCTGGCCGCTCGTGAGCGCGTTCATGACGCCGCCGAGCGCCGAGAGCGACTTGTTGATGTGCTGCGCCTCCTTGAGCGTCTGCCCCACCGCCTGCGTCTTGCCGACCTTCTCGGACCCTGCGAGGTCGACGAGGAAGAGCTTGCCGCTGCGCGTCGACCCCGTGGCCACGTTCCGCTGCTCGATCGTGATGATGAAGACCGAGTGGCTGCGGCTCGAGTCGCTGTTCATGCGCGTGGACGAGATGACACGGTTGGCGCCGCCGACGCGCATGATGGCCATCATGTCGTCCGCCGACGCGCAGCTGACCTCCTTGGCGCCGGCGACCCACACGCCGCGGTCGCGGCTCTCGCGCACGTTCAGGTTGTTCGCGGCCGGGTTGAGCAGGTCGCGGATCTTCTCCAGGTAGATCTCGATGTACGACACGCGCACGATGAACTCAAGCTCGGCCTGCATGGCGTCGATGCCGGCGAACACGTCGGCCATGACGCGCGGGATGATGCCGGCGAACTCGGCGTCCCCAGGCACGCCCTCCATCGAGAACGTCTTGCCCGTGCCCGTCTGCCCGTACACGAGGCACGTGCAGTTGTACCCGCGCAGCGCCGCCGCGACCAGCGGCCGCGCCGTGCCCGCGTACACGTCCGTCTGCGTCGCGCCCGGGCCGAACACGGCGTCGAAAGTGAACGCGTGCGGCTCGCCGCCGCGGCCCGCGGCCGGCTCCAGGCGCGCCGAGCCGCCCGCCGCGTCCACGCGCACGCACTCGACAGCGCGCTGCGCCTGCTCCAGCTTGCTCTGCGGCCGGAAGCGCGCGCACACGCGCACGCCGGCGCGCGACTCGCTCGGGACGCCCATACTCGCCCGCCTCGCTGCCGTCCTTTCCCCGGCAACCCACGAAATGGGAAAGCTGGCCTTTACCTTTACCCCCGCTCTACCGCTGCGCTTATTTGCTTGCCGCAAGAGTGTGGGTAAACCTATCATAAAGCATGACCCACCAGTCTCTTCGGTAGGTTCAATGTTGTAATCAAGCCATGATGACCTGTTCCAGTCATTATTTACGTGCACCCTAGCCAGGCTTCTTCGGTTGGGTCGCACGTTGGGCCGATGCCCGCAGCGATCTGCGCCTCGCGGAGGCGGATGTAGTCTTCATCGAGCAGGCAAGACAGAACCTGCATGCGGTTGTTGTAGCAAATGCCGACTCG